>JAIPRL010002426.1:43614-60213 GCA_025469235.1 Pemphigus obesinymphae | reverse complement strand
ATGTCGAACCATAAAAATTGCTCCAATTTGATTAAAATTTGATTTTTAAAAATGACTTTTTTTTCTTTTGCTTATTAACATGTTAACACAAAAGACTTTCGAAAACGGTAAATAAGCAAAAAAAAAATAAAAAAATAGGCTCTAATATTGGATCGCACACCCACCAATATATACCAAGTTGCGGCACTGCTTGCAGTTAAGTCTTGGTCTCGGTCTTGGTCTTGCATAAATTTTTATTTCAGTCTTCCTATGAAATAGTAAAATCTTGGTCTTGGTCTTGCTAGCCATAGTACAGTCTTGGTCTTGCATTTTTGCAAGACCAAGACCAAGACCGAATTTGCCCATCACTAATTTTATTATAATAATAAAATCTGTATCGGTTTTACAAATTAGTTTTATTAAATTATAAATGATATATTTTGTGAAATTTACAAAATTAATTTGTTATTGTAAACACATTTTTTATTAATTTAACAATATAATATATATATATACATTTAAATAATAAAAATTGTATTATTTCAACAAATAATCGTTTGTTAAAATTTGATTATTGCGTATTGTCAATTCTACCAAATGATATTTGGTTCAGTGCACGCATAAGACGAAAACGATACCTATATATTATATTGTCCTGCGTGTCAAACAAAACGAAATGCATTTTAGAAACATTACAATAAATTGTATTGTTCGATAAGGACGAAATTATATACATACGAGAAAATATATATTGTTTACTATTTATGTTTATTACATATTATTATATAATCACATATACATCACGTTTTGCAAAAAAAAAAAAAAAATCATTATTATATATACCAGCTAATGTATAGAAGTCATAAATATTTTTACAAATAATTACAATATGGGGGGGTTGTGCAAATACTTTGTATAATATATATTATGTTCTCGCGGGCCTATTTAAATTAAAATCGAAAAAATTTAGGCTTACCTACGTCAAATAAATATACGGGGATATAGAGGGTAAACAACACAATTGCACGTATGTACATATTTTTAACACACTTCTATAATACGTATATCGTGATAATTATACATTTTACACATAATAATTTTGTTAAACATTTAATAAAGAATAAATGAACGGTTTAATGTAAATTTCAATAATTTAACGGTGTGATACAATAATAAAAAGCTAAATATTTTTACCTATACAATGAGAAGTAGGTACACATATTATATTATATATATTATAAACTGCAGGTATCGTTGAACGACACCGTTTTATTCATTTTCACACGATCTTTATTGATAAATCAATAATTAGAAATACTGAATAAATATTTTGACTTTGTACAAATATCTACATAGATGATTAGTATATATAGTTACATAATTGTTTTACATTTTCCTCCATTTCAATTTATTCAACTTTCTCATTATTTAAAAATTTACAAAAATTATATTTAATTTTACGCTTTGAGTATTCAAACAGTCTATTTTTATAGAATATTAAAAACTACTTGCAAAATTCTTATAATTATAATAAATTACAAAATGGTGTGTTGTGTATAGTGCTTTAAAACTTTATATACATATATTTCTATATATGTATAATGCATATCTATATATACCTACTTAAAAATAACTAAGTATATATATAAATTATTTATGTACAAAAAAAAAAAAAAAAATGATTTAAGTGAAACTATCACAGGCGTATCAAATTATAATATATAATATCATCTCATAAATATATCAGAATAAAGATGATAATTTTATGAATATGTATTGATACTATTTTCTATAAAATAATTATATTTAAGTAATTAAGTAAATACCTACCTATGTACTCAGAATATAGTATAGAAATATTTTTATATCTACTGCAGTCAATAGTCTATACTCTATAGGGATAATATTGTTTATTGCAATGTACAATATAATATAAATTATGAAAGATTCAATATATATTTTAAAGTTTAAGTCAACAAAGCATGACTTGAGGTAGAACGTTTAGATTTTGAATAATTAAAAAAACATTAAAATTTAATTAATTTTTAAGCGTCTGAAATAAAATGAAAATTATTACTACCCATATTACGTATTAATAGGTATAAGGAACCTAATAAATTATCTTAATATCTCACTAACTTTGCGGCTGTCGATTATTTTCGATTTAAATGAAAATCGGTGTAGGTTTGTACCAGTACCTATATAAATATTAAGTATATTCAGAATAATTATTCTAAATGTGTATTGGATGAAACGATATAAAATTAGTTTTTGAAAATCTACACTAAATTTTTACTTAAGATATAGGTAACGGGCCAAATGGGCCATGGCTCACCACGCACGTCCTTGAATAGATAAATAGGACATGTTTTGCTGTTGATGATGATGCTGACCTACATTCTGCCTGGGATACATCGTGCTATTGGTTAGCAATTGGTGTTGTGGCGGTTGATGTTGTTGTTGATGGTGTCCCATGTTTGGTGACCCGTGATGGTGATGGTGGCTGTGGTGATGTGGGTGGACGGGAACGGGCACGTGGCCACCGTGGTGCATGGCAGGGCTGTGGCCATTGCAATTGTCGCTACCCTGAGCCGGTTGATGGCCGGACGTATCTGAAGTACCCGAACACGGTTTACCGTCTTTCACTAAAACTGGCACGGCCACCCGCCGTGGCGAACTCTGAGCCTGCAAAGAAACAAACTCGATAAGTCTTAACAGGTAATTTTGTCCGAATTTTAAAAATTATTAAAAGTTAATTAAAAGTTATTAAAATTTCGTCAGTTTCTACTGTATAATACTGTAGAATAATAATATTGTGTATCATAAATTTAAATTTTAAAACATTAAAAGTGAAGATAATGTATTTTATGTTTCAACTAGGTATATATAATTATTTAAAAAGAAACAACCACAAGATGATTTATAACTAAATAGGTAGATATGTACTATATAGTATATACCAGGGAGTCAAAACGGGTTGTACACCAATTTTGAAAATCGGGTAACCCGGAAAATTTTGAAAACGGTTTCCAACCCGTTACCTGAAACCCGCAAAAAATGAACCCGTTTTTACTATATACATTTATTGATTTATTTAAACTTGTTCATGGTGGTCCTTTTATACTTAATACCGTTGATATAATATAAACAAGTTAGACTTTGTTTAAAATATTATTAGGCATGTGGAAATTAGGTATATTAATTATTAAATTAAATAATTAGGTATCTAATTTTAATTTTATATTTGTATTTATATTTCAATCATATAGCTAGGTATAGGCTCTTACCTGATTTTGGGCATTTTGTTCGGCCATTGCTTTTTCTTTCGCCTGACGTTTACACTTGTACCTGTGATTCTGGAACCATATTTTAACCTGAAAAACCCCGAACAAACTTATCAAATGTAAAGCTTTATAAAATATAATAAATCGAATGTAGACTTGAAAACAAGAAGTTTACAATATGTTGTCTTATTAGGTGCTATTACAATAGTCTATAATGTTTACAACAGCCTTTTAATGTTTTTCATACGATATTATTTGTGAAAATTATTGTTGATTATTAGACTTCTGCGCATCACGTATGCAGTGCATTAGCAGTTTCGATATTGTTTCAGTTTAGCGATATTGCCATCGTTGTGTTGTCAAAGAGAAAGTGGGAGGGGAAAAAAAGAAACGAATAGGAATGAGCATTTAAGTTGCTATTGAAAGTCAAAAGATGACCAACATTAATATTGACAATGAATGGGAACGAAGTGGAAATAAAGTTGAAGAGGTGTTTTTAAAAGTGCTCGCGAACCGAGTGCACTCTACGCGGCTTTTGGATAACGGTTTAAAGACTAACTCTTTTGACCGAACGCGAACGGGATCCGTTGCCACGCCGCCGTGCATACTTGAGGCCGCCGCCACGAGTATCTGCGAATAATTCCTACATAAATTCACTTCACTTTTCAAAAGTACTCTTCTTCTACTCTGCTCGGCTACTTGTCCAAGATGTATAAACGATACGCGCGGATTTTTATTTCTGTTCCGCCATCGAAGACGACAATAATTAGTGATTTAGTTTTTTTTTTAATAATTTTACATATAATATATGTGTTTTAAAAGTGGGTAATAATTATAAATATATATATGTGTGTACGTATTGTTACTGTTTTTCACTCTATGACATATTATTATTAAAATAATCATGACATAAACTGCAGTACACCATATACTTATGTGAAATGCAGAAGTTTTTTTAAAAGAACATTATAATATTCCACATATATTTATTTATTTATATATACTTGTGTTGTCATTTTTCTATATGTGCTTAACACAAATTACTTCTATAATACTGACTACTATATATATATATATATATATATATATAGAGATAAAAATATTATTGATGTTCAAAACGAACGTTTCAATCAACAAGACCAACAATATTATATAATATAAATTATTATAAGTGTATTTAAACCACAAATTACAATTATGGATTTGTCGTTTTTAACACGATATATTACCAGCTGTCATATTTTATGTACCTGCAGCCTATATAGAAATTAAAAGTAATTACTTTTAAACGTATATATATATCAATTAATAGAGAGTTTTTACACAACACCGGTTAAAAATAACTTAAAGTTCCGTTACCTAACGTTATTTTCCAAAATATGTCTGTGCGCATGCTGTCCAAAAATCGGTACGGTTGTTTTATTATCGTAATCGGTTATTTTCAATCATATAACGGGTACGGTAAATTGATTTATCGTACCTGCTGATCGGTTAATTATGACATAGATGTTAAAAAAAATGTATATCTATGGTTAATTATTATCATTTATCAAAAGTACAAGTGTATCCATATATTAAATTTAATGAAATACAAATTATTTAATTTTGTTCGAAAAATCGTAAACGAGTGAATACGACAATGCAAAAACTAAAGTTTCGTGTATTACGCTAAATGTTTTAACGTCTATAGTTTAACCGAACGTTATTTTTACCGTAGATACCGTTTTGCGTCTGTTGTACGAAAACTCCCTAATTTTTTACTTTATATTTATTACGTATTCTATAATACAGACACAATATAGCGTAGTCAAACAAACCACGGTTGTCTTAAGCAATAATGTCCCTTTACTTTTTTTATACGCACATATTATGTAAATATATGCGCATAAATGAAATTTTTCACCTTGTCCTCCCGATAGATGTCCATGAGTACAGATATTATCAACTATGCCTACAGATAACTCCCAATCGTCTCTCTAAACACCATCCTTCAATCGTTTCAGAGTTTCTGTTTCTCCTCTTGCTCTACTTATTAAATATCTGGTTAATTAACATTCCATATAACAATTAATACAATTTAATTTAAATTAGCCATATCACAACTGATACTGAATGTTATATGGTATAACCTATGGGTAGATAGTAAGTAGGTAGGTACGTACATACATTTTCGGACAAGTTGAATTTTCAAGTAGACAATTTATATTAACTTTTCTCCTTCAAAAATTCAATCACCAGATTTCCTAACTTGGCATGACATATGATTTTCCCTATCGCCTAATTATGCTGCCTGGCATAAAAGTATTTATCTATCTCCTATCACCCGCTGCATATATATATATATATATATACGTGTATATATACATAATATATATTATATATGATTCGGTCGGTGACCTCTCCCTATCGACTACCCTATAAAACAATCAATCGTCACTCATTCAAGACTATATCTTAGTCATAATCTTGTATATTTTTTTTTTTTTTTTGTGCATTCATTTCACGTCTCAAAGAATTTGTCTTATAATTATTTATATCATTATAATTCACTTTTTTCTCTCCCGTTGCAGAAATATTTTGTTTTCTTAGTTATATATCTACTTATGATCGTATGAGTGTATGACTATGTTTTTTTCTCCGTTTAACTAAAATATATTATAACATTCTCCGTAATAATTATTCTCGTTCTTTTCCCATCTCCTTTACATATTATATGATTTTATTACGGCGATAGATTCTAGCTATTATATTAGGTACCAATATATAGGTTAATATAATCGTATAATATTTGTTTCTCTAATCAGCTCTATATTGTATATGTAATCGTTGCGTTGGAAATAATGACGATATTTTTTCGTCATAATACAGGCATAATAAAAAAAAAAACAAAAATTCAATGTTTAGATAGGTACCTAATATACAGGTACGTATATGGCAGGAAAGTCGAGTACCTGTATAAACGTTTTGTCGTTATTTAAATATCAGCCGTGAATGTGACCATGATGATTATTAATTGATTAACGTTACACGCGCGATGACGAACGACGTGTTTACTGAACGTTAAAAAAAAAAAATAAATAAGAAAGGAAAAAAAACTACTCTCGGAGGAAAAGGAAATCGGTTGTCTATTACGGCGTAATACCCGTCCGTATACACACATAATATAATATATATATATAGTATATTATAAACACGACAAATAAATTATTATTACGCGCCGCGCCGTTTTTACGCCCGCGGGGAACACTCGACCGGCATTTTGGAGGGGGACGAGGGGTCCCGGACACGGGTCCCTGTCGTCGGGCACACATAATAAAATATTACGTACGGACCGAGCACAACAGAAAGGAGAAAAAAAAAAAAAAAAAAAACAGTAGTCGCAGCGCGGCCGCGACGTTATAATATGCGTGTACGCGCGCGGGGCTCTTCGCCGCAACATCTGGCGCCCCGGCCGCGTACCGTACCGGGCACAATCTGTCGGCCATTGTTCTGCCGCCACCGCCGCGCTCGCCGGGTATATACCGATCATCTCGAGTGGTGCGCGTACACTCGCCACTTCAGACATTTTTCGGAGGGCTCACAATGAGAACGCTTTTGTGCGTTCCCGGCGGCATCGGCGGAGCATACGTATAGCAATAGGCAGCGGCAGCAGCAGCAGCACCACCACCACCACCACCACCACCACGCCGTCGACGGTCGCGATTCTATCGTGTCCGTACATCGCGAGCGTTTTCCGACGGTTCCTGCGGATTGTGCGGCGCGCATATAATAATAATAATAATAATAATAAAAAATATACTGCGCGAAAGCCCGGTGCGGGTGACGTCGATGTGGGGGACGGTGGGGCGGTGGGGTCGGCAACGGGTAGCCGCGGAGAGAAAATCGCGGTGTGACCGGCCCGAGTGCTGCCATTATTGTAACGGCACTACGGGCGCGGGGTGGCCGGGAGACCCATATAATATGTATACGCACGCGTAACCCCGGAAAATGTTTAAGCCTCATTAACCGCACGGCGAACGATTAAGCCGGCGGGATCGACGGTTTCGATGGGCTCGTCGCTTAAGCCGCGATAATCTGGTCGCGCGACGCTTAACCAAATACGTATAATAAATAGTATAGTATTATGTAACGGTATAATGCGTACGACGTACACTTTGTACGTACGTCATGTATAGGTAGACGACATACATACATATATATATGAGACGGACCGACAAAAGTATAATATAATATCGTCGTTAACGTTTTTTTTTGGAAAAATTAATATTGTTTCCGTTCATTTTTTATTTTTATTATTATTTTATTCTCTATTTTAATCTATTACGTGAATTTTTAATGTGTCATCAATGATTAATAATAAATTATGTTCTTCATTAATTTTATATTTCAGTAATTTATTATACATTTGTTTACGAGTATTATTATAATATTATTTTTATTCTTACGTACAATTTGACTTCCTATATATATATATATATATATATATATATACTCCCACCACAAGCATTGCTTACTGCAGGGAGTATATGTACAACTTATGTTAAATAATTATTGTTAATAAATTATGTTAAACTTTGTTTTGTATATATTATGTTTTGATGTTAAATAAACAAATATTTACGCGAAAAAGTTAGAAAGTGCCCGTACACCGAGTGTGATGTATAATATAGGCATGGTTCGGAAGTAATATTTCTTATTTTGCAGCCCTATATATTATATGTCGGACTGATACAGAGGTCCCGAACAGGAGGAGTAATTTATGAGTTATAAGTAAAATATGAAAAAAGGTCATCAACCTATTATTTTACGCCATATTACTAAAATTATTTTTTTGTGAACGGGGGAGGGAGCAATTCCTCCCATTGTCCTCTCCTGTATCTGCCTTTGGATGTACCTATACAAACGTCGGGCAAATAGTCCTAAATATTATTCCTTATTGTGTGGGATAAGAATAATAATAATGTATACCTAGTCAAACGATAATATTATTACTAAGCAAATAGGTATACGATTTAACTATTATTATTAATATATATGTTAGAGCAAAAAGCTGGGGTATTAAAATACTTCCTTCACTCGTTGGGTAGCTTGTAGCTATAGAGTATATATAAGTACTTGATGGAACTATACGGAAGTGTTGAACTTGAAAACAATGATAAATCATTTTTTACAGTAAAGACGATCGTGAGCGGTGCTCCGAATAAATATATATGAATACATTAATAATAAATAGGTATATACATATTATGTACATACATAAATAAAAATAAATAAATCGGTAATTGATAACTAAAATACCTATACTCAACAAAGTTGGGTTATTTAAATGCACAATTATAAAATGACATATTCCTACGAAATTATTAAAAATTAATTTTATAATTAGGTATTATTAGATATTTATATATACCAAGATATTATTATACCTCGCACAACAAAATCTCTATGTGATAGTACATTTTTTCCCCGCATACTAAAACTTATTAAGCACTCTACCCCCCTCCCCCCGACTAATCAAAAAAAAAAAACATTTTTTCCAATTATTAATACTATAATCTTAATTATTTATTATTATCTTGGTTTATTTTTCACATCCAATTACTTGAAAAAATATTCTTATAGACAAATAACTAAAATCACAACAATATATGAGTAATATTAATAAAAAAAATTAATAAAATAATAAAATATCGCAATGTGTTTGATATATTTATGATTTTCAATATATAAATTAATACTTGAGAAATAAATTTATTATAATTATTCAGATAACTTGGCCGACCCCAAATAGTTGGGAGAGAGGGTAAAGAAGAGTTATTTACTAAAATGCTCTAAAAACAAAAATAAAATATAATGTATTTTTTTTTTACTATTATAATAATAAAATACTTTATAAAATTAATAACATCATTGAATGAAACGACCTGGGGTCAAATGTCCTAGATCTACTATAGAATAAGTTATAATAACAGCATAGACTTATAAATATGTTATAAACTATACATTTTGAGTTTAACTTATTCTGTGGTTCTATCGTGGGGTCTAATATCCTAGTTGTCAAGGGTTTAGTTGCTGGGGGTCTAATGTCCGTTTACCAGCAGTGGATTCTGCAGTGAGTATTACCATTCATTATGAAATGAACTTTCTTATATAATAAATGGTATTACAATGGAATAGGTACTAAAGTGAATATTGAAAAGATCCTTATTTATTTTACTGAAATAAATTGAATTTATTTGAAATTTACAACAAACATTTTTATTTTTTTTTATATACTAGTGGCCAGTAGGTAGGTACCTAATATAGTTAAATTTTACGACGTTTCTATTTACCTGGTTTTCCTCATAACATAAACACATAGAAGTAAGTACATAGCTAATTGATGGGTTCTTTTAGGTTAAAACTACTGCCTATCATAGTAAAATGATTTACACCCCTTAAAAAAAAAAAAAGGTGCTAACTTAATTTAAACATTTTAGTTTCATTGCTAGTTGAATATTTTTAAACTATTCCGGCAACGTTAAATAAAATAATAATAATAATAGTAAAAATATTTTTTTTCTTAGGTATCTAATTATAAAAATTTATCCATTCTTAATATTTTTATTCAGAATTAATTTATATAGTTTTAATTTTATAATTTAAATTATTGAGTACGGTTTATCTGCATATTTAAGTAAATTATAAGTACCTAAATACTATGTTAAAATCATCATAAATAAAATTAAAATTCTTTAGTATCAATATAGGTATAGGTGTACGTGATTTATTCAATTTAATATTATTGTAAGTACTACGATTTCCGTTAGATATTGTTACAAATTAAAAATATACTAATAATGAGATTTGATTTGAATGATAAACTTTTAAGTTTGTATAAAATATATTCAAAATATATCTACATATAAAGTCATAACTAAATGTTATTTACCTGAGTGGGAGTTAAATGAATTAGACTAGCTAAGTGTTCTCGTTCAGGTGCCGATAAATATTTCTGTTGTTTGAACCTCCGTTCTAATTCATAAACCTGCAAAAAAAATTTTAAAAAATTTAAAAAAAAAATTTTAAATACTTTATACACGCGTACTATGTAAGTTATATTAGATCGTCTCATATGGTAAACCATACACACACGATATCGATTTTAGATAAGGAATACATATATTCACAACCCAGAGGGGAAGGATATTTGGACAATGTACAAATGGGATGGATGTGTTCGTGTCAAAACGATGCCTCTGTGGATTTGACGTGACGCCTGATTGTGTTTACATTTATAGGAGAAATGTGGATTTTGAGACAGTTTAAGTGCGCTATAAACATCTATAAACTTGAATAGTAAATATGGTTTTGGGTTTCAAAATAGGTTCTCGCACTTAAATAAAAAGCAGCAATACGCATACTGCAATAACAATAATACTCATCGTACATTTTATGTATATAGACATTTTAGGGAACTAGTTTATTCTATATCAAATTCCTATCAAGTACACCAACTACTTATGAAAAAATAATCTTAAAAGAGAAATGAATAATTCGTAAAAAGAAAATAAGTCAATTATTTATATAATTAACTAAAAAGTAAAAACGCAAATTATATATATATATATATGTAGGTATATTGAAAGACTAAACGATTTAATTTTCCTAAATGTTTGTTACAATTTAAAATCTAAAATTAAATAAAAATAAAACGTATTCAAAATTACATAATTGTATATAGTTTTACGTACTTGAGCCTGAGTGAACAGCACTCTCCGTTTTCGTCTCTGGGTAAGTGGAAACTGTAGAGGTGGTTTGGTATCGCATCCCATGTTCGTCATACCGTTCATCGAGGTGTTTGACGAGCCCATCAATCTTGATACTACAAAAACGCATACATAAGCATTATTAAATTTAAATTTTTGGCAAGGTAATAAAGGTCAATGACTTTCCGTCTAAAAACATTGCTCATTGGGAATTCATTACGTTTATACCTCTACTATGTAAGGGTCTTGAATACTCCCAGCAACACCCCTTTCAACCACCTTGAAGATGCTCGTTTATTGACTCATGAATATTTCATGACATATATAGATATATATATATACGTTTATACCCTTTGGTCCACGTGACACTTAATTCATATTCCATATTTAACCGAATCGGAATGATTGACATTCGACGGCAAGTAAATTAATTAATCATCAAATTACTAACGTTTATGTAGTAAAAGTGAAATTAAAAAATTAATACCATTCGGTATTTTATCTAAATTTGTACTCTACAGTGAAAACAATACCCTATATCTATCAATTGCATAAGAAAAAAAACATATCATAAACATAATTAGGTAAGTAGGTATATGCAATATGTATATATACCAATCATTTTCAAAATATTTGGAGCTTTATTAACACACGTATCAAAATTGCAATAAAAATACCCGGGTTTATAATAATTATCAATTATATTCATATACCTAATAAACGTAAGTAAAATTAGGGATAGGCAATACCTTTATTCGATTCCTATCGACACTCTTGATAGTATATATTTAAGCTTGGTCGGAGTATCGGAATCGAAATATTTTTTGGTGTAGATTTCAATCGTTATTAGTGTATAATATATAATAATAGTGGTTACTGAATTCCTACTGTATGATAAGTTTGATGTTTTAGAAAAATTACATTTTTTTTTTTTTTTTGCTTATCGGTATTATTATCAGTCAGTCTGTTATCAAGAATCGATTTATGATATATCGAAATTATATTAAATGGTATATTTATGGTTTGATATTAATTCACCAAAATTGTTGATATCGCCCATTTTCAGCAAAACAATACAACACTAAAACTTATATGCTAACGAAAATCAACAAATTATTAACAAAATATAATATTATTGACATTACAAAATGTACATATACTCGTATGTATAGGTATATATGTACTGAGTACTCGCGTACCAAACATAGTATGTTCTATGTCACTATATGTAATGTATGTACCTATACTTTTATAAATTTTATTATATTATATTAATGTTGTCTAAATTTTAAAGATCCTAAACAATGACTATGAGCTTACAGTATACGGCTTTAATTTAAATTGCCTGACAAAATGTATTTAAAAGTAATAAAATATCGTAAATAAAAATATATTTAAAAGATTTTAAAGTTGAGAAAGTGCCACCTGAACTTCAAATGAAATTAGACTATACAAATTCAACAAGATACATTAAAAAAATTAATTTAAAAAAAATTGTTTTATAAAATGTTTTTTATATAATAAAAAAAATAACAGTTTTATTCCTCTATATCCCAAACTCTGATATGCTCAGGTTTACACTTTTACTTATTAGGGGAGTCGAAGATGGTTCTTAGATAGCTACGACAAGCATAGTTGCCAAATTATTTGACGGGTTTGGTAATTATGATCGGCTTGCACTAGACACCAGACGCCACCATCGAAAAAAATCTTGTTGGCTATCCCATTTACTACCTGGGAGTCGACCCCGGGGACCTTGTGCGCCGAAACCCGCGTTTCAACCACTTGAACACAGTCGACCTCCCAAATGTTTTTTGAGATAATACAATATTAAATATAAATATTTGTTCCCAGGCAGTGTCAGATCTAGAGAATTTGTAGCCCAGGACAAAAATAATTGTAGGGTCCTTTTTTAAATTTTAATAAGCAAAAAAAAAAAAAGGTCATTCGTCAATTTCTACTAAAATTTCTATTAAAAATTAAAAGCTATCACGGAACCCCACTTCCAAAAGCGGGACGAAAAGTTTAAATATTTTTACATTTTGCACCCCATCATAATGGTGCCCGGGGAAAATGTCCCAGTGCCCCCCCCCCTAGATCCCACATTGGTCGCAGGTTAAGAGGACGCTATACACCCGCTTTTTAAGGGGTTTTGTACTGACAATTTTAAAGATAATTTTAGAAAAATGAAAATCTCATGATTGAAAAATATTTAAATACATTTCAGAAGTAAATAAAAATAATTCTATACCAGTAACATATTTTTATTGTGAAATATTAATAAAAAACTATTAAAAACTAAGCAAACATGTTTCGGGAGATGCACTTTTCTGAGAAACTGAGTGATTTTAGCATTTAACGAACTCCAAAAAAATTTAAACATCATGAAATAATCTAAATTTTTATTTGGGCGATTTTCGATAAAATTATTCGAAGTCGATTTATAAGACTTTGAATTTCCCAGAATTGTCTATTTTTAAAAGTCTTACAACTGGACTAACAATAACTGTATTGAAAATGGCCCATACAAAATGAATTGAATGAACAAATGATGAACTTTTTTGAACTCTTTAATTTTTTATTGAGGTTGTTATAATATGCTAAAATAATTCGGCTATCTAGAAACGTATATCTCCCGAAGCATGTTTCACGCGCGGAAACACTACGGCAGTATTAGCATCCTTTTAAGTCAATTTAATAAATTTTTCAGGACAGTAATTTAAAAATATTTTACATCAATGATCACTGTGCTCTAAAAGACGTAAGTCATTTAAGCGTATAATACGGATATTACTTAACATGGTTAAAAAATACATAGGTAGTATCTTAGTACTATTATACTATAATACTATAGTATTATAGTAATCTTATGCTCTTTCCACCAAACATAGAATTTAAAATTCTGAGATATGCCCTATTTGTTTCTTCAATAATATGAGTAATACTAATCTCTGACATATGGCAATTCGATCACAAACATTAGCGAAAAATCAACTTTGATTTGATGTACAAAAATACAACTGTAAACAATTGACTTAAGGCGGTATTCCACGCTCACCGTGTACCGTGTACCGTGTACAGTCCGTGCATATCATATCATAATATGTATCATATCATTACAAGATCCCATAGCAACCGTAGTTTATTAACCATTTCAATTAAACACCAACAACCTAACATTTGTATAAATTGGACAACCCGTATAATTGATATTCTCCGTTTCCAAAAATTTCAAATGTTTGTTTTTATATAAAATTAAATTTCATGTGCATTGTGCTCACTATATTATATAATAGGATTCTGATATGGATAACAAAAATTCTCATCATAATAATTGGACTTTTTTATAACTGATAACATAACCCGATAACACACGGGGCAAAAGTTGAGAATTTTTCAACTTTGTGGTATCGAAGTTTATATATCGGTAGACACGGTTAACCATAATGGTATACCACAAGTTACCGAGTGGTTCAACCAATCAGAGAGCTATATTGTACGAACGGCAGGTACACGGAAAGCGCGGAATATCGCCTTTAGGCCCTTTCTGTAGTTTCTACACGAGACCGAAGAAATAAATAATAATTATACATTTGCAGATTATGTTCATCAGTAAGTAGGTACTTTAAAGTTTTGAACGACATACTCGCGGCGAATACAAACATTCGATAATATCATTTTGACGATATTACACAGTCTTGAGTGTCGTCAAATGTAAATGAAATTAATATTATAGATCACACTATTAAAATATTTTTAGTGTATCTATATATCATCATCATCATTTCCAGCTTTAAAGGCCATTAAGGCCCATTGCTGCAAAACAAATCTCCTTCCATCTGTCTCTGTTCATAGCCGCTTCAATAATATTGTCTATCCCAAGTTGATTTAGTTCTTTTTTATTTTTGTCCATCCATCTCTGTTTTGGTCTTCCAATCAGCCTTCTTCCCCGAGGAATCAATCTTAATACAGCATTTTCTATTGACTTAGCCCTTAGTACATGTCCAAGCCACCTCAGTCTTTTGTGGCGTATTTCCGCTATTATGTCTGGCCTATATTGTCTGGCTAATATTTATTTAAATAAATATATTAAAATAATCTAAAAATAAAGTTTGACTGTACAGTTTGTTTATATAAAATTAGAAAAAAAATTCTGAATAGAAAACTATGTAAGTACCTAATGTTAAAAAGTTATTTTGTTACTCGTTTTTTTCATGTTTAATGATCACATTTTTCCATGTAATGCAAAACATGTTACATAAATATTCCAAAAATATCAAAATTAAAGGCATTTAATGCTAAAAAATTTCGAAAAGTTCAAAATTTAAACGAAATATTTTGAATAAGTATTATTTACAATACCTAATAGTACACGGACAACGGACCCCCTCCTTTACCATCAGTCCTTTGTCTGTCAACTAATCTATTTTGTCCCTAAAGAAAGTAAAATATGTAATGGTTATATAAATTATTGGATTTCAATATATTTTGGACCATCTCACCCCCACCAAAAAAAGTTGAAAATACGTCACTGTTAATATTAAAGGTTTTAAACTTGAAAATTTACAATTCATTATTTCTAATCTTGTAAAGATGTTAATGAGAAATAAATTGGAAATCCCAGATTTTGTATATTTTCCAAATAAAGAAAACGTAGAATATTTTAAATAGAATGTGAAGTTCATTTTAGCATTATAAACATTATTAGGGTAATTATTTGGATATTTACTTATATTTTATTGTACTATAAGATTTTTTTTATTATATTGTTCAAGTAATGTAGTTACTATTAATAAAATAAAACATTAAAATCATTTTTGGATACAAATGTGAAAAGACTGTCAATTAAAAAAAAAAAACAGAAAATTAGATCGAATTTAGATTGAAGTTTATTATAAGATTCTTTTAACAATATTAATACAACATTCATTATTTAATAATGTACGTCTATTAAAGAAAATTGTATTTTTACACTTTTTTAAATTAAATACTTATAAATATTTTAGTTATTATATATCATAATTATGTTTATGTATCATAATTAACTATTATCTATTGATTTTTTAATGGCTACCACTATTTTTAATTTCCCAAACATATTGGAATGTTTTTTTGCTTAAGAGGATGTCAGCGCAAACAATTTTTTTTAAAAAATTCAATTGAAAATTTCATTTAAAATGAAAAATTCATCTTAACATTTCTCATTTTTAACAACTACCAAGTATCTCAGAAATATAAAACAAAAAACAAATTATATATAACAACATTGTCTAATTCTTTTTGGAGCTTTTTTCCAATATCTTAATTTTTTTTTAAATAATAATTATTAAAATAAAGAAATTTAAAATATTAATTTTTTTAACAATTCATAAAACATGTTTAAATACACATATCAAAAAATGACTCAGTAGGGTACTAGATAATTTTGTTTTTTTGTTTCATGTTTCTAATAACATTTTTAACTAATGTCACCATTAAACATAGGAATAAATCTATTAAGAGATAAAAATATTGATCTTGACTATTTTCCTTCTGTTAATAATTTTAAGTTGTACATTAAGAAATTAAATTAATATCTTTTTACAATG
>JAIPRL010002426.1:0-43514 GCA_025469235.1 Pemphigus obesinymphae | reverse complement strand
TGGTGACTTTGGTAAAAAATAAAATTAGTTAATTAAAAATGCAAAACAAAAAGGCAGCTTCGAGCCGGGGTCCGCGCACTCTGAATTTTGCCGGCCGTCGCCGTATTTTGCCATTAAACTACAGGACGTAGGTATAGATACGACAAGTAAAATTGACTGGGTATATAAAATCATCTAACTTTAAATTGCTACAACTTCTAAACTTTAAGTCCGACTGCCAAATTCTGATTGCACCATCGTTTTCAGCGCCAAACACTACATAACCTCGAAAATAAAAATAATTCCAAAAATCGAATTCTCTGGTAAAGTAGAAATATACCTAAATTGTATTTAATATATATTTATAATAATATACCTAATATAATAACTGTTGTTTTTATTTGATTATATAAAAATAAATTTTTCGGGGGAGAATGTCCTAGGTAGAAAAAAAAACGGGGGAAGAATGTCCTACCGCACCGGAGATGAACGGGGGAAGAATGTCTGCGGGGGAGAATGTCCTATATTCGTCTATAACATTTCCTTCCATAATGAAAAAAAAATATATAATTTTTTTTATATGTGTTGTGAGTTGTACCGTTTTTATTATAAGGGTGCAATATTATCATTTGTGGTAAAAAGATATAATTTACGGTAGGTACAGATGTATTAAAGTAGTTTATCAATATTTGTAAATGTATTTGTATCTATATGTGTTAATTTATATATATATATATATATATATATATATATATATAAATACATTAATTTATAAATAAACTATGATCATTTTTAAATTTCAAAACAGTAATAAAATATTAAAATTTGTTGTTTATAATAATACGATATGTAGTATCAATTTTGATGTAATTGTTACAATTATTCATTCTTATAAAAAATACTCGTATTCGCATAAAAAGTATACAAAAATACTTTTTAAATAAGTAATTATAAAAAAATGTATTTTTGAATACTGACAAAATATTTGAATACAAATACAAGTATTTTTTTTAATCTTACAAATCTACATATCTTATATATTTTAAATTCTATACTTACTTTATAATATATGTAATGCATATATATATATATATACCACTTACCGTACATTTTAACAATTTCACACATTTATTTAAAAATTGTATTTGGAATATCATAAAAATACTTCAAAAGGTGTTTTAAAACAATTATCCAAATACTTGTACTTGAATAATTTTTAAGAATGTAATTATTATGCTAGACTATAACATATCGCACCCCTAATATTACAAACGGCACAACTTGAAACATGTAATTTTTTTAGTTAGCCACACTGCTGGAAGCACGGGAATAATATCTACAATAAGATATTTTTTTAACAAACCGTGGGTTTTTTTTTCATATATACTCAACATAACCTAATGTTTGACATTTTCATATATAGTAAAATATCATATTTTAATTCTTATACATTATCATTTGTTATCTAAGTTCTAAAACATTATAACTTGAATGTTTTGGAATAGCAAAGTTATTAGTTTGATTAAGATTTAATAGTTTGCAATAAAACATTTTTTAACAAAGCATATTTTTCTTACCTTTTTTTTTACCTTCTACCTTTTAATGGTGGATATGCAGAAAACATACACTCTCCCCCATTTTGAAGCTCTGTAACTTTTGGTAATCGAAATAGTAATCCCCGGAATAATAATCCCGGAATAATAATACCCGGAAAAATAATCCCCGAAAATGAGTTGGAATAATAATCCCCAAATATTTGAAACGGCTGTAACTCGGTCAATTTTGGGTTTAGGACCATAATCTAAACATCAAAATTAATTTTATAAATGTAACCATGTGAATCTGTTTTTTTTTAAGATTATGTCATAATAAAGAGATTATATTAAAATTGTATACGGCTTACCAAATGTCAACCATTTAAAATACTATATTAATACAAATTCATAAATTTCCTCAGTATAGCGTGGGCAGGATAAAATATAATATAAGGAGAAACTAGATAATAAGAAGAATGTGTTGGAATTATTATATTTTTTTTGAAAATAAGGCAAACCGTATACTGTATACTACAAGAAAGGTTAATTATACACAAAAAATATACATGTATTACCATTTTTGTAGAGAATTTTAATACTCTAAAATAATAATAAAAAAATTATAATTACAAAATATATAGATAATTAAACGATGAATAATTTTTCATCATAAGTATAATGTTTATTGACATTTTTAGAAATAACCCTAATATTTTGAGGGGGGTAATCCGCCAAAATTTAGCGAAGGGGTTATTCTTTAATTTGGGTGTAGTTTTTCCTTGAATTTTTTTTTATATCCCTTTGACACCGTACTAGGGAAATTAATGTATTCCTTTTACTATATATTTTTTTTGAGTGATTTACTATTTTAAAAAAAGTTGCTATTTATTTCAAAAGTTGGATTTTACTCGGAAGTTGTTAAATTTAATTAAATTCATTAAACTATCCTAAGAATATTTACTCAGAACTACATATTTATAGGTTTTTTAAATATTTGTATTTATATAAGTATTTATGTGAAAAAAAATAACTGCATATTTTTAGAGCATATATGTACTTTTTTAAGTACATACATGCATGCTTATTTAGAAATTGCCATTGAAAATCATATAGATTGTTGTTGAATATGTATGAAATATATACTTCTATTTTTATAGTACTTGTATACTGCAATTATATTGGGATTTTTTGTTCATAAATTGGGCAAGATAAAAGTTTTACTTTAAAGGTGACAAATGTTATATATATTATACTGTTTCATAATAGTAATTTAAGATTGTTTAAGGTGCTGTTACTTGTGTACTGTGAAGTGTTGTCTTGTACTTTTATATTACATATTTCTATTTGCATTAAAAGCGTTTTTTAAAAAACTTTTTCAATATTTTGGAATTTGAAATTATTCAAACTACGCATAACAAACAGAAGATTATTTTTGGTGGATATAACTATATAAATATGTATTACAAAAAATATGCACAATCTTTACTCATTGGAGATGTGCAAAATACAACAGTAAATTAAAATGTCCATGTATTCTGAAAACTCCAATTAACGTGAACCCAATCATGGACCCATCACAATTTGAAATTCTACACGATCATATAGATAATGTTGATCACCAAGCTCCTATAGTTCTGAAAACACCGACAAAAATGAAAGAACAAGCTAAAATATCAACACCCACACCATGTCAAATATTTACTGAAACGGTAAGTAGTTTATCAGACGATGTCCTACATCAATTTACTTGTGGAAAGTCAGTAAAACGGACGATCCAGAAACGAAGGTGTGTTGACTATCCTGTTGCTTCAGGTGACATAAGATTACTTAAAATTGAAGGTAAATAAATAAATGAATATTCTAGTAAAATTAAAGTAAACTTCTGATATTTTTTTTTTTAGCTGTATTTGAATTATAAAAATATAATAATTATAGTTATTTTATATGAATTAACTACATACTTATTTTATTTTATAGGTGAATGGGCAATGATTGGTAATGATGAATTTTTACTGGAAGATAATCAGTGTGTTGAAGAACGAGTCATCATTTTTGGGGTCAAAGAAAATTAAAAAATATTATGTGAAGCAGATACGTGGTATGCTGATGGTAATTTTGGTCTGGCTCCGAAAAATCCTAAGTTTACACAGTTATATGTGATACGAGTAAAAAAAAAATAATGTATTTATAACCGCTGTATATTGTTTACTGCAAAAGAAAACTCAATCAATATATGAATCCATGTTTTTGGCAATCATTTCTAAATGTTCAGAACTCAACTTGTTTCCAGATCCTTTAAACTTAAATATTGATTTTGAGTTAGCGGTGATACAAGCAGCGAAAAAATATATTAGGGTTCCATTTGAACATTCGAGGATGCTTTTACCACCTATGTCAAAGCACAAATAGGAAATTAGCAGAACTTGGTTTAAAATCTCGATGCAGAAACGATGAGATTTTAAATAATTTTGTGGAATGATTGATAGTTTGGCTTTCTTACCTATTAGTGATGTAAAGGACGGGATATCATATTTAAAATCTATTGTTAATTCTGAAGCAGAAGATTTAATTGACTATTTTGAGAGTACATATGTTAATGGTCCATATCGTCGTCGTCCGGCAAGAGAATATTGTTTGAGATTATATATCACTGCTCCAACATTTCCTCCAGAGTTATGGAACCTACATCAAACGACATTGGAACAAGGGCACCGTACAAATAATATATGTGAAGGATGGAACAATAGATTTTCACACCTCGTTGGCCATAAGCATCCATCAATATGGAAATTAATTAAAAAAATAAAAAATGAAGTAGGGGCTGATCGAGCGAAAATGGCTCTCAGCAATATAGGGAGTTCAAAAACAAAAAAAGTATACAATAAAATAACACAGGATCGCTTGATTGTTTTATGCAAACGCATTAAAAACCGAGAAATTACTATACCTGACTTTTTAAAGAGTGTGAGCTATAACATCCGTCATAAAATATAACGGCATATATGATATTATAACTAAATTTATTATTGTAAATAGGTATATGATGAAAAACATTGTATTCATGTTCTGTGATTGTATAGGTATTTGTGTATTCAGAATTGTGTATATGTTTGTTTAATGGTTATGTTTATATTTTTGTGACTTATTTTATTATTTTAATGGACTACTGCTACTATTAACAGTGCTACCTCAATCAATTATCATAGATTATTTTTGTATTGTTATTTTTTTTTTTTGTCAATATATTATGAACGACGTCGGATCGAGAGAGCTAGTGGTTTTACAATAATGTTTATTTAATGTTGTTAATTGTATTTAATTGACAATTTGAATATTTTTGATGTTAATAAATAGCATTATGTCAGTTTTATATAATCTACCTAAAGTATTATATTACCTTAAAGCGTTGGGGATTATTATTCCGGGGATTATTATTCCGGGATTCGTAACTTTTTACCACTTTGGGTACAAACGATTAAATTTGTGGTACAGACCGGTACAAACAAAGCACAAACGATTACCCCAAGTTTTTATTTTGAAAATCCATGATAGGAGTGCTGAGGACATGCACCTCTTCATTTAAAAACTTTGTAACTTTTTACCACTTTTGGTACAAACAATGAAATTTACGGTACAAACCGGTACAAACGTAGTACAAACGATTGTTTTTAGTTTATTTTCAAAAACTCAAAGTGGGGGGGGGGACATGGACTTACAGCGAAGTACTATATACGATAATATGCGACAAGGTTTTTGACAATCATTATTTTGATGTAAAATTTCCCTTGAAATTTCAAAAAAAAATATAAAAAAATAAAATGATCTAAAAACTTATAATTTTCACAGAGTAGGTACTACTCTATAATTATTATGTTTATTTATTTATTTATTTAACGTCAAACGTCAATTCAAAAGAAATTATAATAGTGGAGTACATAAAATAGATTACATTTAACAATAATTATATTAAGATAAAAATTAAAAAATAGATAAAAAATAATAAATAATAAATTAGTATATGAAATAACCTAAGTAATAAGTAATTAACAAATAAACAAAAAAATATGTAATGTATAATAAAATTAAAAACTAAAAAAAAAATGTTTGTACATTAACATAAAGAAGTTATCACCAAAATAAATTACATAATAAATCAATATTATTTTTTCAACTATCTGTAATGATAATCTTAGGCCATGGACTCAAGGCTACTCGCAGTGATGTGGCCAGCATTTAGAAAAGAGGTAGGCCAATTATTATTGGGGCATCTATTTTAAAAGCAAATATATTATATACATATATATTAATTTATATCTAATTTACTCATTTTCATTTACTATTATTATTTCAGATTGACATGGTTCGTAATTACTTATACGTCAGAACAAACGTGTATATAAGTAAATACGATCATCATAATTAACCGTCTACCCTGTGTCATGACCTAGGTTGACGAAAATACCTTCCTGCCGCGAATATTTTACACGTGCGATTGAAGGCCACCACAGGTATCCCGTGATAATAGACGGTACAGTTTATATTTATATAGGGAAACGGACACTTTGTACTGTCTATTGTTTTATTTTCATACAGCGAACACTGTACAAACGAAATATAATTATAATTATAGATCGCGGACACTTTGTTCGATCGAAATTTATCCATAATTATTTATATATATTTTATAATGTATCATGTTTCCACTATGCATTCCGCCTGTTTAAAATTGTAGATTTATAATTAGTGAATCTATAGATTTTTAACAAACCAAATAATATTTTCCTTCTCATTTAATATTCTTTTAATGTAATATTATATAATTTTATTTTTATTGTATCATATTTGTTATTTTATAATTTCAAACATTATTTTACCTATAATACGACAGGTTTTCGGTTTGGAACTCGGATATACCTCTAAAAATTCTGGATGCTTTTAGTATTAGAACTTTATTTTTTCTTACCATTTGGATTGCCAAATAAATCGTAAACATCAGTGACACAAAGTGGTTCGGCGGGCGGGTTTATATAAGTATTTTGTGATACATACTGATATACACATACTTACTTACTATTAATCCACAAGAAGATTATAATCACAATTTGTTATCTATATTTTAATGGTGTTTTGTACTTAAAAGTTCGGTGCATTTATGGATTTGGACATTTGATATAACATATTATACGTCATATACTTGGTATATACTGCACGATGCACACATACTTACTCAAAACATACAGTTAAAACAAACAAAAATATGAAGAAACGAATTTATAAAAACTGTATTCAGCACGAAAACAAAATAATTACCAATAAAGTATTTTTGGAAAACATATGTCATACTTTTAAGTTTTGTAATATTAACCTGAATTTTAATTTTTAACTTTTTTTATATTTTAATTTAAATTTTTTTAGAACGTAATAGATAGGTACAATATTGTCCACCGTAATAATAGTATTTTTGATATTTTTAATCTAAATATTTCGTAATGCTTATCTACTTATAAAGCTATATTAGTAATATTTTTATAATTAAAACTAAATTTTATATAATTTCTATGATATTAATATACGAGTATAGTAGGTATCTACATGATATACACTACAACGATTCGCAGTTGTTAAATTTTGTTTATCTTGCATTTTTAACTATTGTAAATTTTAAATACCTAGTAATAATTTTTTACAGCTATTAGGGGTCAGCTTAAATAAGTATAATCAATTTAGACCAAACCACGTTTTCTTAATTGCGTGTTAAGAAACTATATTGAACAAATCGAAAAATAATTTCCTTGATGTACTAATATTACAACCGATTATTCTAAAACCAATATATTCCTCACTTCACTAAAAATCTAAAATCTATAATTATACGTATATATTATATAATAGTAATTAATTTTATTATATTTTATATTATAATAATTATTATAGTACAAAATGTTTGCCATAAAAATTTTATCACTACCTGAAATAGTATAAACTGTCTGCAGTTTCCATTTTTTCTACGTGGCCGTACAAAGTGTCCGTCAACCATTTATATAGTATATTAATTATGATTTCGTAATTAGGTCTTTACGAAGATAATCACCCGTGATTATATATGCATCCATATAAATATAAACAATAATACCGGCGAAAAACGACCCGATTATATCGATTACGATATAATCTAAAGTTAATCCGTTCGTAGCATTCGTACACCTACTCATCATTACGTTTTATTTAATTTTTTTCTAATACAAACACCATACATGCCATTAGCTTCATCATCCATAACGCCTACACCATTATCCATGTTTCATCGTATATCATTTCATACTTGTAGAGTGTAGGACATAGGTATATGTAAACCCATTGGGTTTCTTATATCCATATATATATATATATATATATATATATATATATATTATATTTACTTATGATTATATATTAATTTTAGTAAGGTGATTGTTTTAATATAAAGAATTAATTTAATATAATTTAATCACGGTGTTGTGATAAATTCATGTGAACTATACCGAAAACGAAATCCCAATTTATTATTTCATCATCATTTCCAGCTTTAAAGGCCATTAAGGCCCATTGTTGCAAAACAAATCTCCTTTCATCTGTCTCTGTTCATAGCCGCTTCAATAATATTGTCTTACCCAAGTTGATTTAGTTCTTTTTTATTTTTGTCCATCCATTTCTGTTTTGGTCTTCCAATCGGCCTTCTTCCCTGAGGAATCCATCTTAATACAGAATTTGCTATTGACTTAGCCCTTAGTACATGTCCAAGCCACCTCAGTCTTTTGTGGCGTATTTCCGCTATTATGTCTGGTTTTCCGAATAACTCCTGTAGTTCTCTGTTAGACCTTATTTCGTATGTTTGGTCTTCGTTTCTTTTTTGGTCCGTAAATCTTCCTAAGGAATTTCCTCTCCATGATAGCTAGTCTATTCTCATCCCCTTGGGTCGTGGGCTATGTCTCACATGCATACATTATCACTGGTCTAGCTAGTACCATATATCCATATATGCCTGTTTATTTTTTATTTGTTCCTTATGCTGCAAATCCGTACGGTTTAACCCGGTATAGGCACTATACATTTTGTATACACACATTTATATATCGTGTTCAGGGACAGGTTATCGAAGAATTTTGAGAAAAATCCATCCCCGCGGAATGGCGTACGTAATCGGTAAAAGCCAGATAATATGATTATAGGAATTTATTACTATATTATTATTTACTCTCATACTCGTACGGGCAAAGCTGCGGGGTATCTTATTATTACATATACATACGTACATATATATATACGTACGTTTCAATAACTCCGTACATATACTTAATGATAGCGTTGAATATATACGCGATAAATTTTTGGCGGGAAAAAAATATAATAATAATTCGTATACACGTTTTCATTATTATTTTTGGTTTTATATAATATATACTCGTATGTATAGGTAGTATATATAAGCGAGCCTAAAAGTTTAGAAACTTTCCGATTTAAACCCTGCCGTGCAGGTACGTTTTATTACAATATTATTTTCGTACATTATTAATGCGGTGCGGGTACACACCATATATATTATATTATATTTTGTATAATATATAAACTACGACTGTATTGCGGAGCGTGAAAATTGTTCGTCGAGCACAACAGTAGATTCCAATTATTATTTTGACGACAGGACGTGGCCCCGGCGCGCGAACGATATACACACACACACACACACACACACCCACACACACACACGCGCGCGTATTAACGTACCCTCCCCCGCCACACACGCGTACGTGCGTACACACATTATTGTTCATGCCGGTCACAAAGCAAACATTATATTATAGGCGCGCGAGCCTTGTCAACTACAAATGGAGCGTGCGATATATATATATATTTGTGTGTGTAGGTTCCTGAGCTTTTTGTACGTATTATCCAGAAACGATTTTTGACAGGTTTTCAGCAAACAGGGGCTGAGGAATCGATAAACACGCTATATATAATATATATGTATTCCAAGACACGTGTCGGTAAAAATAGTTTGTGATAGTGTGTTCCTGCACATAAATATTCTCTTTTCAGCATATTATATATATATGTGTGTGTGTGTGTGTGTGTGTGTGTACATTGTACATATATATATATATATATATATATATATAACATTATACATATACAAGTGTTTAGTTTCGTGAGACCATATATAATATTATAGTGTTTATATCAAACGAATTATCTATTTTGAAATAAATTTATGCGAATACATAATACATAATAGACTTGGTCACGACCAATAATGTTTTTTTTTTTTTTTTTTTTTATCATGTAAAATAATATTCGATATGAATCGATTTCGACCAAAAACATTTGTATAAAAATTGCATAAAAACACGTTAATGATTAGTTGTCTATAGAAATGCATATATATATATATATATATATATAGTAGATATACTACAAGTTGGTACTGAAAAATTTAGAACAGCACAATCAGAATAGGAAATTTTAAAAATAAAAATGCAAACTGCATACGAGTTGAAATCAATTTAAATTTTCCAAATCGTATAACAGCTGGTAAATCTTGCAGGGACTGCAATCACTGCGTGGATAATAGTGGAATGGCAAAAATTGTAACACATTAATGCTGTTACAGTTTTCGCCGTTCGAGTTTTGTCTCTTACTACATTTTTAAGGTTGAAATATGTTCCGATTTTCGCCATTCAAAATTTAGCGTTTACATTTTTTTTTAATAAAATTTCTTCCATTCCAAATTTCATCAAGTTTTCCATCGTTCCAATGGCCTCTATATGGGAGTTCCGATTAATACTCAGTTATAACTATATTTACTAACTAAATATTAAATAACCTATAATTTAAATACATTTATAGGTGGCAAGTATACTGAAGGAGACTATAGGGTTTTTGGTTCCCGTGGATTGCTTTTTAGTATAGAAATCCCTCATTTTTAACAATATGTTTAAATATGATTATATAGTCTTATATTATAAAACATAATTTTACTGCATTACTGACATTTCAATTATAATTTTATTACTTAATTATTTGTACTGTACAATCTATTATGGCGTATAGCGTTACTAAGTATTCGCCTATTCTTACAATTCAATTTATTTATGTTGCATTTTTGGAAACTTTAACCATTTATTTTGTTATAAGTACAGTTGATACCTGTCATATAGAAATCGTCTGATCTGCCAAAACTTCGTTAGGTTAAGACAATTAAAATTTTTTTTTACTCATTGAAAACTAATTACGAACAGCCTACCGCTAAGAAATATTCGTGAGACGGTGTTATCCGAGTAATTTACCAATTCATTTCCACAATTAATCATGAACTTTTCCATTAATTAATGATTGGATGTATCGACTGCCCTTAACTTGACAACTAGACTTCAATTTTACAAATTATGCCGACTTTTTTCCTTATTCAGGAGGAGGGATGTTACTCCATTCCTACAATTCTCCAGCCCTGATTACGAGTAGCGAAGATACAAATTGATTTATAACCATTGTTTTGATCCAAATTTGTGTAGTAAAAAACGTAGGTATTCAAAATGTATCACTTGAGTAGCAGGAATATTTTGTTTTGACGATCGCTGCAGTATTATAACCGCTAGTTCTTTATGTTTTCAAGTCCAGTTTGTGATATAGTTCTATTTTTAATTGTATTGTCATTTTTCCTTTTCGCGCCATTTGCAAATGTCGACAATGACTAGTGTAAAGACATGATAATGACCATTTTGTTAACATTCATATTTCAGTAGGTATCATATAATGCTATCATGTTATCAATTATCATACACTAGTGAGTATAGTGAGTGGTAACTGTCAATGTTCACTGACTGTGATCATATATCTTTAAATGTTATAAGTACCAATATTTATAAACATCTAACGATTCGTTATATCACTGTACAGTTGCAAAAAAAAATTACAAAAATTAATACATATGTATACCTATACTACATTTTGTATATATTGGACATTGGTAGTATATAACTGATAACTAATCATTGATAACACTTATTATATATAATGAATCTTTAAAATTAAAAATATTTCAAAATGTTTATGTTAAATGTACCTACCTATATAGTATGTGCTATTCATGTTATATTTGTAATTGCATTTTATTATTTATAAAAAAGAAAGTGCTTTAAAAATCATATGAAATTAGTTTATTGGTTTTATATAATTAACTTAAAAGTAAAAAGTATGCACCTGTATAGAAACTGGAAATCTAGCACGTTCACAGAGTGGACTTTCCTAATTGGTTTTCTTACGCCTTTATCGAAAAATCAAAAAAATGACCAATCAACAGTATTATAAAGTAGGTATTAACTAAATTTTCTACTAAAAATGGGTGCACGTGCAGTGGTGATAGGATGACTCCTGATCAAAAAGTTGTTCAAAGGAATATAAAATAATAAACAAACAAACATCATTGTAAAACCACTCATCCACTCGGATTCTAAAAATTTATAATGTGCTTATATACATATTTATATGTATATTATAAGTCATATATGTATATTAAGTTTTATCATAATAAAACAGTAAAGTTGAGTATACTTAAAGGAATGTATAAATATTACACAGGTTAATACTCAGATTAACATTATAGCCATTATATTTTTATGCTTATAAAGATATGTTTACTATTAGGATATATATGCAATACTTGAGCGTTGCAAAGAACGGTTAAAAAGTTTAAAAGACAATAAACACATCGCTACTGTGTATTTTGTGTATATAGTCATATAGGTACAACTCTTGATTCAGAACGAACTGAAAATAATTAGAATTGTTCAGAAAATCATTTTTTAATTTATAATATTCATTACTTATTGCTATTTGTTTAGAATCTTTTGATTATCTGTAATAATGAATTATTATTATTATTATTAATGAATTATTCATCAAATAATAATGGAAATTTGTTTATTTTAATTTAAAAAATATAACCTGTACAAAATTTAATAATTGGATATAAAACAGTAGGTATATTTTAAGTAATAGGTGCTTTAGAACTTTTTGTTCTGACACAGATCTAATTATAACTCTTAAATTCGATTGATCATTTAAAAATGGAATTTCACAAATTTATTAAAGTATAGAAACGTATTTACAATTTGTATATGATTTATTATAATTTATATTTATACTTCTAATATTATAATATCATTAATTGATGTTGGAAAATATTTAAACATTGGTAAATACTAAATGCATATAGGCGTGCGTACGGGTTCATCAAGGTGTGCTATCGTTGCTCTGTGCCTGACCATATAACAATACTATACGAGTATAATAATTCTATAACAAGACTTTGAAAGACTGGTTGAATTCGGTCGGACCACCAAAAATTATATAATTATAATACAATTCTATATTTAAGTACATACAATGATTTCAGTGGTTTAAGAGTAAATTTTTAAATCGAAGAATATGTAAAACATTCATTAGGTACCTACTGAATTCAATATACCTACTATTGTAATATTTAGCTACCTATTGAATTTTTTTAAAACAAATAGTACGCGCCCGTGGGTCGTATGCATTTTTGAACCTTTTATTAGGTATACTGTGGTGGGTAAAAATGTTCGCTGCACTCGACTTGTAACGACATAAATAACATAAAATATTATGTAAATAACCGCGTATATTTTTCGGTGTCAAAATTTCTTTCTCGTAATATTTACTTCCAAAGAAAAAATATTAATTTTTATAAATTATCTACACACATTTGTTTAATTTAAAATGTTTCAAAAATAATTCAATTTTACTTAGGTACCTATATGATGTTTATTTAAAATAAATACCGTTTTTGTTCATGTAATAGAACACTAAATAGGTGCTCAAAATGACGTGTTAATACCGTTGTTTAGGTACAGGTATCTACAAACTATGTAAAATATTTTTAAACAATTTTATTTCTCACGTTCTTTTTTTGACTGATTTTTATGTTAAAGGAACAACACAAAAACCAAAGAAAAACGTACAACTATCCCACGAGTTCCGTTCGATGTTTCATATAGAAAAAAACAACATGGTCGGGTTTGACAGACCTTGACGAGCACAATTTATTTTAATGGCCGCCCCTTCGTATACGTAGCCCACATCAATAATTCCGCATTTCCTTTACCATCATCGACTCGGCAACATAGCATATATTATAATATACATATAGGTATATAACATATTTATGTGCATATATGCAAGGGACACGTAAACAACCGTTCAATATTGAAAACCCATTTACGGGTGCACGTAAAACCAAATAAGGTGATTGAATAAAGGATATCCGGACAACGTGCAGGGACAGGTATTGCATTTTGTCCTGTTGACTCATTCGGCACCTTTTTAGTGGGCGTTTCACGTAGTGCCACTGATTATCGAATGAATGAAAATTATCTGAACGATAAATCAGAAAATTCTATTATTATTATTATTATTATTATTATTATTATTGTGTGTACACGAAATAACGTTGAAAGGTTCTCTTTAAAACGCATTAGAAGCTACCTGTGATCTTAACATTCTACTGCATCACTGCATCGTGGGTGTCCCCCGGCCGAATGAGAAAGAGAAAGAGAGAGAGAGAGACTGAGAGAGAGTAAAAAAAAAAAAAACCCAGTAGAAAAGATAATATTTTGATAGCTTGATTGCTGTCGGAGGGAGAGGGTTCGTTTATATACGATTGAAATAAACCAATAATAAACGCATTGTCAGGCGGCCGGGAAGCATTTTTACCTGTTTGTCAAAACCAAAACTACGTCAATGTTTTTCTAAGTTTCCGAAGCCATACGAAGTATAAAAATTTTAATGAGTCTTTTTTCCCAGTCGTGTCACTCCGTCTCTTTCACTCTCTTTCCCGAACGGAATTCGTTTTGGTCACCGTATTTGTATTTGCCAAACATCAGTAGCCGCTCGCGCTATAGAAGCCCGGGCCTTGGAAATATTTCTTGAGCAAACACGCAAGGTACAGGGTGACAAATATTATTTTAATGCTGAACGGAATAAACGAGATGTACAATGGTCCATAACGTTACTTAGACATGGTCCATTCATAACGTAATACATAATGCACTTCGAAATATTCAAAAAAATATGCTTGGTAACGTCCAACAGACGTATAGGTACCTAGCTATAATATATTATTATTATGACCATACCGATCGAACTTATTATTACTTATATATGATATATGGGAGGTCATATTATATTATATAGTATTATTTTAGACGTTCGACTTAACCTTGTTAGAATATTTTCTCGTGTCTAAATGTTACAAAGCACACAGTTAAAACACGATTTTATTATTTAGATAGACAATTATTTATTTCCAATGTGAATTCATTAAGTCTTATGAAAATAATAATACGCATGTCAGTAAACTTAATTTAAATTTTTTATACACATATGCATACGAATGTTTATTTAAAATTCTTCGTCTTACGATGAATATTAAGTTTATAATATCGTATAAACATTTATATTTGTAGGCATCTTAGTAATTTATTATTAAATTTAGAAAATAATATGTTACGTGAAATATTAATAATTTATATATGTATATACCTATATATTATATATATATATATATTATAATATGAATATGTATATATTTGTCATAAATGTATATATGAAAGCAATTAATCGTATACCTATAATTCACATTACATAACATAAATGTTTAAAAAATAAATTAAAGTAAGTATAAAATTATTGAGATAAATTTTTATCTATATTATTATAATCAATAGGATTCAAATATAAAATGACAAATTTTAAACCAAACTATTTAAAGTAATAATAAATATTAAGTACTAGAATTATTATACACAAATAAAAATTAATTAAAAAAGAGCATATATATATAGAAAAAATTAGTAATAAGTAAACGTACGAAAAATATAAAATATAAGTTAATATTAATTGTATTATTACATTTTAACGTTAACATATTATATTTTTTAATTGATTTCATTACTATAATAAATAGAAAATTAAATGTAAAATTATGAATTGCTATTACACGTTTTAATTTTTATAGTATAATTTTGTAAGAAAATGTTTGTTTTATTATTGATTTTAAAACAATAAGTAAAATAAATCACTTTTATATTATTATATTGTTGCTAATATGTCATTATTCTTCAATGATCTTTGAGTTATCGCTATGTAGTTTTAAATTAGCGTTATTATCAATCTAGTATTCTATACGGATGATTAACAATAATATTTTAAATATATTTGCGTATGTGCAGTAGGTATATATTATATATCTATATATATCATGATGAATAATTATCTAATCGTTAAGGATTTAATTCATTAGTAATATTTAAAAATATTTAGACGTTGGTTGAACATAAAACGAATATCCCATCCTGTTTAAATCGTTTGTCATAAAAAAAAATTACTTTCGTTTACTGTTCATTATTATAAAATGGCGATAAGTGCCACCCATAAAAAGCTTTAGGCAATCGATTGAAGCCGAGACATATAATATGAGGCTGCTCTTATATATATATAGTCGTTTTATAAAAAAAAAAAGGGATAATGATATTATAACGACTGTTGTAATAACCGGTTAGATAGTGTACATCCCGCGGCAAATGTTTTGCGGAAAATGGGGTTCTCGTATAAACGGCTCTTGTCTAATCCAATATGACACCCTGAATGCACACCCCCTGCGTATTTTACGGTCGCTTGGGTAGGCTTGTGTGAAAAAACATAAACATCCTCCGGTTAACGAAAATATATTAGTCTTTATTAATAGGTTTGATTTAACATTAAAACGTACCTCTAAATTGTATTGAAAAATTTTTTTAATACCTATATATAGTCTTGAAATAAACACTGTGTTTTAGTAAAAACTTGGTTGGGCATAATTAAATAATCATACGAAATTATTCGAAGGAAATATCGTTACGATGATATTATATTATTAAGTTTCATTTATAAAGTTATTATAAGTGTGTTTAATGCAATATATATTATAGTAACTTAAGTATTATAGGTTTCTATACGAAGTATGAATTTTAAAAATATAGGTATTTCAGGTATGATTATTGTTATCAATTATCATTATTGTTTAAAATTCAATTTTTAATTTTAAAAACTACTGCAGTCTTTGAATGTCTTATGATTTTGTAAACATATATTCATACTTACATATTATTATATAGTATATACCTATAATATATTATAAGGATCAGAATTTGAAGCAATTAATTTTTTTGGTTTTAGATTCACGAACAATATTCATTTTGTTAAATCGGTTTCTTTATTGTAAGTTGTATTTGCAATTCTAAATGAACCAACTTAATTTTATTTATTATAAGTAATTAATTGTCATTAGTATTATTTTTCATTGTTTATAATTATTTTCATGTTTATGGATGTTGAGTGATCGATGTCTTTAATTTCAATATAATTATTTATTGACTATAGGTATATATTATACTGACCAGTGGCGCACACGAAGGGGTACAGATGTGTCAGTCGACACCCCTATAATATCGGGTGGTGGGTGGTAGACTAATATTATTCCAACATTTTGTTTGCAAACTATAAGATAAACTATTATGAATAGGTATTATTTAGGTATCAAAATTGATTACGAAAATTATTTGGGTATATTTAATAGGTGGTGGGTATGTTGTAAAAGTATGTATTCCCTTGCAGAAAATGAGTGTGCGCCACTGATACTGACTATATAATAAACAATACGTATTACTGAAAATATATATAAATATATAAAATATATAATATATGATTAATTCAAATGTAATTTATAGATATTAGACAAACAGTAGGTATAAATGTAGGTACCTATAATTTAAAAGTATTTGTTTAGGTAAATTTCCAATGTTTTTAATTATTTATTTCTATACTACTAAACTCAAACCTTACTATACAGTTATCGATAATATTGTACACAAAGGTGTTTTTGTGGAATATATAGGTAATGAATTTTGTCGTGAAACGTTTGTTTAGGTTTTATTGCTATAGATATTATATAGATATAAACCATTCAACTTTTGGATATCTAGTATAGGTATCTATACATATATTCTAGTCTCGCGGAATAATAAAATCTTTTATTTTGAAGCCTCTTGTTAATCAATGATAACATTCTTGAGTATTCTATATAAATATAAGCTGTTTTTATACATATTCATTATTAACCTACTTGCAAATCGTGGGTCGTTGGCTGGTGCTCCGTACCACGTGGCTGAATTTCCGTACGACGTGACCATGTCAGGCTGACAATATTGAGGTGGTGGCGGCGGTGGTGCCGGAAATTGTGGATGCACGTGCCAACTAGTGGCGGCTGGGACGGCTCCGGGGCCGTTATTGTTACCTCCACCTCCGGACATGGCTCCGGGACTGCCGGACGCACTTCCGCCGGTGCTACCGGCCGTGCTGGACCTGTGATAAGGCGACGGCGAACCGCACAACTCGAGCTTGCGGTACTCCTCGATCGGGCTGAGAATGTCGGTGACGGAAAACGGTGTGGTGTGCACTGCGTGATGATTGTGATGATGATGATGGTGATGAGGTTTGGGGCTCAGAGACATCGCTAGATCAGCACTGTTGAGCTCCGGCAGCAGGTCACCCGAGCTTTCGGAAAACACGGCTGATGCCGCCGACGAAGCGGCCGTCACCGAGAGAGCCACTTTCGCGGATTGTCCGAAAAATTATTACCCGGAAATACTACCGTCGATTGCGCCGAAAATTGATACGGGTTAAAAAAAAAAAAGCAAGCCGGAATCGGCACTCACATCATCATAAACATATTTATTTATTTTTTATCGTTGCATGCAATACGCGTGTTGTGCGGCCGAGAAAAAAAGGAAAAACAATAATAATAGCGTAAAATAAATAAACTCTGGGCCTCTCGTGTGTGGAGCACCACCCGAAACTAGTGTCACTCGAAACTGGACTACTCGACGTCGACGAGAGGACTCGAGGGCCGCACTCGAGTGGCGGAGCCCCTCGGCCCCGCAACCCGCCCAGGCCGTGGGACGGATCCGCGCGGATAGGCGTGGCCAACGGCGACCAATAGCTCGGTACCTGTGTCGTACGATGCGAAAGGTTGCGAAAAAAAAATGAAAATAAAAGTTTTACACTGCGCGTGTAAGGGTAAAAATTATTGATAACAATCGGCCGGAGGGAAGTGGTGGGGGCCCGGAGATAATAACAGTTACCGGGTGTAACGAAAATAGCGATATTTCCGGTCATATTATATGTACGGGGGTATTATTACGTGTGCTTGCTTATACTTGTATATATATATATATATATGCACGCACATATATGAATATAACACATACGATAACAGAGTCCTGTGTACAAAATAAATACTCGAAGGGTATACAGGATTGGTTTTGATACGAGGCACTCTGCCCACGGTAAAAGTAGGGGTTTTAGAGGGCTGGGGGGAGAGGACGTAGGTCTCCCGTGCACTGTATAGAAGCATCATCGTCTCAAAGTAGCGTAATCAATTACACGCAAAACGAGTACTGGGCGAGAGGCACTTGTCGCCGCGAAAGACAACACCGTTTGACTTGGCCAAGTACTCGCTTGCACTCTCCATACATATATATATATATATACGTATATATACCTATATATATATATATACGTATATATATATACCAATATATAAGGAATTTAAAAATCGGTTAACCGAAAACCGTCAATATAATATAGCCATGTACAAAGGTGTACGATATGCCGTTACACACATTATATATATATAGGTGTACGCGAAACGAAAGTTTCGATTTACATACCGACTTGCGGTTTTCAACGGGATAAAAAAGAATTGTCGAGAGTCCCGCGGTATACGTATAATAATATATATAGCTTCAAAGCGAATGTCAACGAAAATAATTTGATTTATATATATATATATATACCTATTCAAATCTCGCGGTGTATAAATCATAAGAAATATCATACTATACTGATTTTAATACACTATCGTTGCGACTTTCATCGTCATGTACAATACGATAGACATATACGATCGCTGCACACGCATTATTATTATGCGCATATACGAATAGTACTAATATTATAATATATACTGCTGCATGTTTTATAAATATTAACCTAACCGACTATATATAGGTGTATTAATATAATATAATAATATATTCGTACCTATATATTATATATATATACGTAATAATCTATATGAACGGTATATATAGATATCGATGGTATAATAATTCTTATAATATGATGCGCACACCGACGCCCCGTGTTTTTTACAATAATTCATTATAAACTATAATATCTACCTATAATTTAATAGAAAAAAATAATAATAATAATTTATAAATAATATGACGTGTACACTGCAGTACATATATACATAATAATTAATTATATATTAACTATATACGTATATGTATTAAATTCCTATATTTTTGTACAACACTTTGCACAATCTTATTATTCAAAGTAATAGATATAGGTACATATTTTTACTTTTTTATATTGGTCATTCTAAAAAAATATAAACGCTATAAATTAATTAATTATAATTACAATATAATATTAACGTATATATAGTTATTCAAAAACATTTTAGCAATAAACATATTAATACGTACATAAAAAGGCAGCAAGTATATAGGGGTAGAAGTACGGTATTATTGTCAGATATAGGATATATATACTGGTATAGTAAAGTACCTATATTAAATTCGAAAGCAATGATGCGCTTTTTGTATAGGTACTTTCTATAAAATTATACAACGATTTCGAGCGATGCTCATCGATGTAATATGCATAACTGGTAAATTGTTATTATGTAGGTATGTCATTAAAATGAGGAGTCTTAAAAAGAAGAATATATAAGTCAATGATTTAAATGTTAATTGCATGATGTCACCGCATATATATTATTGTTTTGATAATATATAGTAACCGTGGTAACTTTATTAGTTATTTTTTCTCATTTACAAAAAAATATGATCTCTAGAAAGTACCATCCACAACGAATTTGCCATCAAAAGATCTATTTCCTCCAATTCCTTCTACCCAAAAAGTTGTTTCTATAAAATTTAAATAATCTTAAACCAATAGATATTCCCCATTCTACTGAAATCTAAAATTCAAGTCAATGTTGTTAGCTTAATCAATTAACTAACAAAATAATTTATGCGAATAATAAGACTTTTTTACATATTTTCATCAAATATCACATTAAAAATATTATCTAATAATTGTCATTAATATAAAATTATTTATAAGTTTTAAAATAAAATCTTCAAATATTTAGTGCGACGTATCCTGCAATATTACAGTTTCCAACAAGATTATTACCTACCTATGTACCTATACCTAACGACTAAAATACAAAATTACAAAATAATTGTAAATTAACTAACAATATGGTTACATGTTGTAAAAATCTGTAATGTAAATTTATAGAATGTCAAAATTAGGAAAATGTATTTCTGAAAATTAGATTTTTTTCAACACTTACTTCTAATAAGGTTTTACTCATAGATTATTAACTATATTAAAATTATAAATATAAATATAATTAAAATTAAAAATCAATTTTTTTTTTTTTTTTGCTCTGCCTATATAAATCAAAATATTAAAAATCCATTATTTGGTATATTTTATATTTAATATAAATGCATATTATACCTATACTTAAAAAATAAATCGTCTTGTAATGTAGACCATTCCCGCTATGCTCCTACGCCAATATTTACGATCGATAAGCAACTCTATAAATATTATCTCTATAAATGATAATTTATAAAAATATTATATTTATGAAAGTATAAAATACGTAGAAATATAGGTACTTTACAAAAATCTAATTTCCATAAATTTTCTAGGTAATGTATTTTCCGTATTTTATAATCCAGAAATATGCATTCTAAATTTCTGTATTCCAGAATTTTACATTCCAGCATTTTACGCACCCCATTTCATTTTCAACGTTTTCAAAAATATTAAAATTTAATTTTACTAATATTTTTTTATAATTTACAATGCTTATGCATTTATTAATTATTATATTTATTTCAAATGTTAATTTCAATTTATGTATTTATTCTCTCTTATATCACATTTATGTACCTAACTAGTTTCCTTTGACACATATATTATATATAGTTACAATTATATTATTATTGTATTATACTTTAATTTTTATAATTATATTTAAAGTTTTTAAAAATATGTATAAATTGCAGGTTTCTAATTGTCATTATTTAAAAAAAACTAGTTGCTCATATGTTTTATTTTAATACTATTATAATATATTCATATTACAGTTTTATTAACTACATACGTAGGCTATATAATGAATTAGTTTACATAATATTATATTAATATTTAATATACGTTGTTTATTTTGCTTTAAAGCAGAAATATTAAAGATAATATTCAAATATGTTTTATTGAAAATTGGTTTTATTCCATACAATATCATAAAATGTCTATATAATATAAACTATTTTTCATCATAAAAAATTTAATATATGAATGTTTTTTTTTTTGTGAACAGCTTGGCGTTTCTTTATAACCTATGCTGTGATGAAAATTGTAATTCTAAGTCATGATATTGAATATATGTACATCATTGCAACATAATTGAAGGTGCAATTGTAGAGAAGCTGAAAAGTTAAAACACTATATATTAAGGAACTTTCATACATACATGTATAAATGTACGATTCAGTTAAAAAAAAAAAATGCAAGAATAGATATTTATGCATGACTAAAAAAGCGTATAGTTGATAATGAATAATATGAATAAAGATGAAATTGAGAACCAGTCAAAATAACCAGTCATAAAGAATAAAATTTATTTAATATATGAGCTATTTTGTATATACTTGAAATTTTGCAGTACAGCGGGTGGGCTTTCTACGACATAATTTTTAACCGTTTTCTTTTTAACGACGTATTCAAGTGTTTTATTGAACCGTTTATAATAAGAATCAACTATATAGGGTAATGTAATTCCAATTATTTACACATGTCTGATTAAAATTTAGTCCCCATACTAGGAATTAGGAAATAAATGTAATTTGGTAATTTAAAATAAATTTGAATTTCGTGTAATCTAGTATACGCATTAAATATCAGTAGGTAGGTGTAAACCACGTAATTTTCCTAGGCATTTTATACGACCTACCCACCCATTAAAAATTTAAATTATACAATTATTCGTCATATTGATAAAAATTTATTTCGGGCTACTGTATGAATTATTTTAATAAATTATCTATCAACGGGGCCATCCATCCCGAAGGGGCGATAGGGGTAACGAGGGGACACTCTCCCACTTCTGAAAAACAGTTGGCAAAACGAAGTTCAGTCGGTAAAAATTCGAATAAGTTAATTACTTTTTTTTATGAAATTTACATGAACACAAACAATTTTCGAGGGGAGGGAAGTCGTAACCAAAATAATACAACTAATTGTTTAAAAATATAATGTATATATATATATATACCTATAGTGTATAATGTATATTATATTTAAAGTCATTTAGGGTGAATTTAAACTTCTAAAGCCCTCCCCTGTATGAAATGCCTGCTATGAACATATAATAACGTACCAACTGTAGACTTAAAATAGTAGACATTTTCACTGAAGATCTTTTTCGATAGATCTACAAAATCTACTGTTTATTAATCATATGTTTTTATAAGATATATAATATTTATTATAAAAACATATGATATAGGTAATATAATAATATTAATTACCATTGTTTGAAATAGATTTTTATTCACTAGTTATGATTAACTCATTTATGATTACATAAATACATATTATGATACCTACAAATATAAAATTAAATAGAAATATATAAATAATTAATAATTTTAATTTATTGTTATAATATGAGTATTATAGTTTCTGTTTATAATTATTCGTTATTTCACATAATATTTTATTTATCGATACTATTATTTACATTATTTAAATGTTTATTTAATATTTTCAAATAAAAATATAAACTATATGGATATTAAAATATAAATGTATTCAAAATTTCCATTTCTAATTTGATAACTTAAAAAAATATAATAAAAACTTGCTTTTATGTTTCCTGCATTACTTCAAAATTATTTTATTCACCAATAATGTCTTGTTTTAAAAAACCTTTAGTATATACTATATTCATATCCAATGTATAGAATATTCTCTTAATATTTATTTTCTGGAAATCTCTATAATGATCTGAAATTATTCATTAAAATTAAAATTATTAGCTAGTATAACTTTGAAATTTGTTTAAAATATTTTCAAATCCATTAAAGAAAAAAAAAAAGGTTTTTGTTATTTTTTTAATCACAAAAACCGTTAAAAGTCAATTTTCTCACAGAACTTTTATATTTTTATCATAAAGATTTTCAAGTTTCAACGCTAAACATGAGTTATTCAACAGTAAATGAGTTCTATTCAGAATCATTTCTTCATATCGATATGTTAGGGAGAAAATTTTAGAATAACGGGAGTAAATCCATTGTTTTGAATGTCGAGAATGTAAATTTGTTTAAAAAAAACTCCGTTACATCACGTATGGGGGCATAAGGAACGTTGTTTTTAAGAGTACTCCAAAATACCCCCCTCGAATACTATATTTCCTCTGCCGGACGTGTAATTATTATTGTTATAGAACTATACCTAACGATAATAATAATAATAATAATAAAATAAAAAAGTATACCTGGTGCAATATCACTAATCGGCGAATGGAATGCATTGTGGTGACATAGAAATGGACTTTCAAGTGGCACTGTTATGTTATTTTTTTTTTTTTTTTGCAAGGGGGCGAGTTTTCAATAAACCCATTCAACTATAGTTGGAGTTAAAACTGCCAAGCCTATAGAATATATAATATATAAGTATAAAAACTGAATTTCGACTAATATATTTTTATATTACCTACACACATTTAACGCATGTGTAAAATCAGTTGTGCAGTATTGAGTAGTTATATTTGTTAAGTATATAAGCACAGTATTCTTAGTATATATAGTGATAAAGTGATGAAGTTTCTATAATATTTCCACTACATATTCGGTAAATAATATTACGGTTCCTAATACCTATACCTACCCATAAAATAACGACATTTATTTTATAATTTAATTTTAATTTTTGTTTACAGATAATGCCCACTTTTTTTTTTATCGAATATAAAATAAAATATATACATTGATATTATCGAAAAATATTATACTATCATAAATCATTAAGTTGCAGTATAGAGTTTTGGAGTAAAGAGCTTTTTTGATCATTTTTCGATTTTTCTAGTAGTATCCTGCTTACGCATAAAGAAACCAAGTTAAGAAAGCCTACTCTAATAATTCCCGGGGTTTCTAAACTTGTTTTACACAATAATCTAAGAATATAAACAAAACAAATAATAGGTATCTAATGTATCTAATAATGTCAATCAACAATCGTAACCAAACCGAAATATTTTATATATGTATGGGGAAATTATCAAAATAACTGATAAAATTGGCATGGTCATTCCCCTATTTAAAAAAAAAATATAGGTATATATATTATATCGAAGCTCCGCTCAAAATCGTTTTACGAAATGCAACGATTTATCATTGTTTTCAAAATTAATAATGTTCACCATCACCGTATTGAACGACGTGCACATTTTTTTTTTTTTTTTTTTTTGCCCCTTTATTTATAGATATAAATATAATAATTATGTAACGCATAATTTACGGTTTTAAATAGTATATATAATAATTATTTGTATATATAAGCCCTTCGCGCGAAATCCTATATATACCATCACTCCAATATAAGAATTGTAAATTATAATTATAATTTTTACGCAAGTTTTTCTCGTGTTATATTACTGTACCGGACTGAATATCATCTGACCCATGACTATACACGCAGATTAGATACACATTTTTTTTTTTTTTTGTGCATATAATGGGGCCAACCTTTTGTTTCCACATCACGGGACAAAGAAGATTAAAGTCTTTTGAACCGTTTTATTGGGCCACTTCACCTGTAAACCATTCCGATATTGGAATTGTTTCGGATCCACGGGATTACGCTAAATCTCCCCCGCGTATCCGTTCCTAGTTGCAGACGAAAAATATAATCACGGGACACGCGTCTATAACGCGTGGTGCACGCCCTAAACACACGGTTCGTGTTACAATCGGTATCCGGTTACTGCACACTGAAATTAATATGTACGATGTACCCTATACCTGTCCGCCCATCATATATATATACATCGTACACGTATACATATTGTAAGGGACGGAAGGTTCATATATATATACTATATAAATTAAATGTTGCCAATCATCATCATATATTGTATAGATTTATATATATAATTTCAATAAATTTCAATAAATTAAACTGATGTCCGATAAAATATCAAACAGAAAGTATGTGTTTAGAAGGGTACACTTATACCGGTGTATATATATTATTATAGGGTGTAGTATAGGATAACGGGGGGGGGAGGACACTTATTTTTTAAATTTCACCGCCGTTCAAACGTTTCTTTCGTTTCGTCTTAAAATATACCCCGTCAAGTTTCAGGCCAATCAAATAATATTAAAACGTGCTGACCCGAGCCCAAAGTCTTAACTTTTACAAAATATCATAAAAAAATTATACGGTCTTGTCAATTACTGCCTAAACTATTAATGATATTGAAAACAATTTATACCATGAAAAACATTTAAAATATCGATTAATACAAGGAAAGTTATATATATATATATATATATATATGTCAATCGCCCTTTGTTGCAATGGTATAGTCTAAATACTTTAAAAACCGTTGATTTTTCGAATTTTCGAAAAAAAAGTTCAATTTTTCCCCCCATATTACGTAACTGTTAAGACTTAAAATTATGGTAAAATAATATATATGTATAATTAGACTATCTGACTATATAATATAATGTTTTTACTATAATATAGGAACATATATATTTAATATGAGTACAGCAATAACGTAATTTAAAAATTAATATTGAGTTAATAAATAAAATAGTATACGGTTGATAATTCTATGAATGTATTTCAAATTAACATCTCGACCGTTTACATGCCAAGATAAAATATTACTCAATTATATTGCGGTTTATATAATTACTACATATTATTTTTATTTTATAGAATAACAGCTGCATTCTTAATGAGAATAAAACGTTGAAGTGGTACGATTTGTATAATTAACACGGATATTATTTTTTGTTGATTAATAATAATTATATTACCTATACCTATATAATGCATTATATATATCGTATATTTACAACAATATTGCATTATGTGTTATGAGAATAACTTGTACTTTGGTGATTCGAAGTAATTCGTATAATAATATTGCTATATGTATTATACACAAATGTTAACGAGAAAAAAAAATGTGTCAATGTATTATAACGAGCAATGGAAGCTATGGCGATTATTCAATAGGGTACCTACTTTGCAAAGAAGAGCCTCTCATCAACTGACACCTTAGCTTTGAGGTTTTTGTAAAAGGAAATAAATTTATTTGAGCGTACCATTTCCACCAGGAAACATCAACAAAGCAGCTTTTTGAGCACCTCTCCAGCTTTGAGTGTCTTCTTTCTTTGCCCGAAGAACCCGTCTTGGCTACTTGAAACTTGATCAGTGAACACTTCGTCGTTTTTATTGGATATACCAAATTAAAATAAACATATCATGTAAGTTCCAACAGCATAATTATTATTGAATAATTCTATTGAAATTATATTATATTATACAAATAATAACTATACCTATACTTATATATGTTGTATTATTACTGTCGTAAATTGCAATAGCCAATTGAATTTTTTTGGACCTGGGTCTCAGCAACGTAAGCAAAGGTATAGGGTAGAGAAACATATTCTTTTAATACTACATATTATATTAATATATTTTACCACCAATTATAGTTGTTTATAGTTGTGTAATATCACAAATTTTGAACGGAGCGATGAATTTATTCGTTTTACCGTGATGTTTATTTATTTTTGATAGAAACAGCTAAAAGGTAGAAGGAGTCTCTTAGACGTTTTTGGATAGTGAAATGCTCTTTTGATATGAAATTCATTCTAGATGGTACTTTCCAGAGGTCATTTTTGGTTTTCCCATTAGTTTTCTTGTGCGTTTGAAGAATCGGCCACATCCTTCCCTATATAACAACGCCTATAACTGCCAATTACGGTTATTTAAAAACAATTCCATTATCATTCTGTACATTTATATTACATCGTCACATCATATATATGTATACTGTATAGAGAGAATAATTCTGATTTTACGCATGTCCCTCTTTTTATTATAAACACCGTCTAAATATGTTCCTCTTTTATTATTGACGGGAGCCTGTAGAAATTGAGGTAGTTATAATCCCTAGTGATTACTGCGTTGTCGACTTATAACGATTTAGGTGGGCCTTAACGACGCACGCGACTTTTGAAATAATAATAAACAAAAGGGGTAGTGCCGGGCTGTGCGGGCGAACGGCCGACTCGGTTGTGCGGAGTGACGGGCGAGGTACGCGCACGGCAACCGTGGGGTTAGCGGCAATTATTGCATGTCAGCGAGGCCGTACACCAATCAAATACTAATAAAGGGCACACGCGTCAGGATTTTTGCAAAACAAATAAAAATAACCGGGAGCAAACAGTGGGATTTTTAAAAATGCTTTTTAAATTAAATTTAACTGGCACCCCGTGTGATTCACGATTTTACGTTCACGCGATAATTGAGGTTTCGTTTGAAATTCTTAATTTGAAATAACAATTTTCCATTTACATATATACATTATAAACTTGCATGTATATATTGTTCATAATATATAGGTGTGCGTATAATGTATACATATTATACAAGTATACGCAGGCCCGTATTAAGACATTGCTTGCATCTCACATTACGGGCGTGCATAAAAAACATGCTTATCATTTTTAGTAAGTATATGTTTATTTTGATTTTGAAATTTGAACGGGCCTCGCTTTTAAGCTTTAGGATTATACCATATATATTTTTATACGTCAATATTCTGGTTAATGGTGATATATCTTTAAAAAACGCATGCGATGTATGATACATAGGTACATTAGTTTGAGAAGTCAGGGAACAAAAAGTAGAAAAATGATGGACAAAGAAATACATATACAAGAAAAAATGAAAGATGAGCTACAAACAAAGAAAATTTCTCGTTTAGACTTTGTGCGGGAATTATCATACAAATGTTTACCACCTACTTCATTACTAATTTTTTAATAATAAGCAACATAATTAGCAAAACCAATATTCTTAACCATACCAATATTAATACAATTATATTTCCAGTCCCAAGTCTGCAAAAGGGGAAGGAAAATATTGATTTTGCAAATATATTTAAGTATATTTAAGCAGCAATTTACATAAAACGTTAAAAACGGGACGCGATTTACAGCGACCCGACAGACCGGTATCATATTGAAAAAAATGGCCCATATAAATGCACGTCACGTGATTGTAATATAACGAATAAGGAAATCTGTAGGAGGGGAGGGGGTGGCAGATTTCAGTGCCCATTTTTGTTTTTGATATCACCCCCCAGACGGAAATCGTAAATACGCTACTGATTCACGCGAACATTTAAATATAGGTATAAAATTGCATCCACGCACTGAGTAAAATTTCAGGCATCTAAAATGTTGAAGCCCGGGATGCATGTCTCCCCTGCCCCTCCCGCCCCTTAATCTGGGCCTATGTATATTTGTTTATTTTTTTAGCTCTTCAAAGAAGATAATGAGGCCCGCTGAACATGTTCGTTCGGGAGGGACCCAATTATATATATTATATTAATGTAATATATTCTACACAGCTATATATGCGTATATGTTGTACCTATATAGGTGAAATATCCCTGATAATGACTATAGTAATATGGAAACTAAATAGGTACACGCATTATAACAGTATTTGAAGAGGAGCGAAACTAAATAAATAGTATATTATATATAAAAAAAAACTTCTAAAAACGACCCTCGCGTTCTCATAATAATAATATACACAACGATTATTGTCAATCCAAAGATCAGTTCCGGTCCAGTTCACATGCAGTATGAAACACGCTTACCGATAAAACGCAAATTTAAAAAAGGAGATAAACATCGATTATTCCGAACGTAGTGCGTTACTATAATGGCCAACAGCGATTTCACCTGGTCCGCCGGCTAAACAAACTTGACGGATACATCCATCCCCCGCGCGTACACTAATATAATATTATGCGCTTCGCTATATTACACGTCCGACTAATATTATTATCTATAGATACCCGTAATAAACGAAACGTAAATTGTAAACAAATTCGACTGTATTCAAATGGATAATCTATACGGTAAACGAACACACAAGTGGTCACGACTATAATAATAATGTGCGTATTATAATGTATATTATATACTACGGCGAATATACAAAAACCTTTATAAATCTTCTTTTTCTTTTTTTTTTTATCAAAATTAAATACAATATTATCTTTATATTAGCCTGTTCTGAAGCAAAATGTTATTGTTTGATCTAAATCCAAAGATATGTATTATACACATTTTAAAATTACACCCGCACTATATATAGATGATATTGTTTAAGAAATAAAATATTTAAAAAATGAATAAATTACAAATATTTTGAATTTAAATTGTATATTACGATTACCTATATCTATATATATATACAATTGCAAACATTTAACTAGTAATAATGTATTATTTATTTTAGAGCATTACTAAATATATATTCTTAAAATTAAAATTAAATAGGTACATGCAGACACTTATATGTTTTTTGTCTGAATAATATACAGTACATGGTAATCATACAGTGATAAATTCGAATTCTTGCAGGATGCAAATAACGTATACCTACACGCATATATAGCCCGGAGTAATTTTTTTTTATTAATAATACAAACCCGAAATGGACAAAGGCCTAAAAGAATCTGCTTGAAGGAAACGATGCAATATGCTTTCCAAAGGAATGATTTTGAATTGAATTAAACTCTTCTAAAATTATTACTATGCCGTTCCTTGTAGGTATAATATTTGTTCGAACCACTTTTCCACAGCAGGAATCTTTGACCTTACTTTTTTGCTCTTTTATCCTTATATTCCTTTCTACTTTATTTTGTCCTTTAGCTATTATTGTTATAAAAATATGACAAAAACAAATTTAAAAAGGTTTTAAATATAAATCTCCGCAGATGTATAACGTGCGTTGTTATAATTATTATATTATACCTACTTGTAGCACTTGAAAGAAATTCTGATAAGAAAATAACAATCAAATTATTCAAAATATAATATATATAAATCATATTGGATTAAACACCTATACATAATTACATACAGATAAATCATTATACATGCTGTAGGTATAATATTATAATCATTATGTAAATCCTCTTCATAATTTAAAAATGATTTATATCAAAATACGAGTATATTATAAAATTGAAATTGAATGCTATAGGTATATTATATAGTAGATACATATATATTACATATAGATTATAATTTATAACTATATAATAATTTAATAGTTGTAACCTACGAGTTGGTGCGTGCCATGTTAATATTAAAAAATTAAAAAAATACATATTTTCTTGAATTGAATATATTCAAATAAACTTGAATTATTCATTTAATTATTATTTATTATAATTACTTGAAAAGTTAAAATTTCAATCGACTCAATGATTTGAATTTAGAAATATTTTTTTAATATTCTTACAACATCAGTTTATAATCCCTAACGTCAAAGTAAGTTTTAGTGGATTAAATTTGGCACAATGGCAGGAAAGAGGGAATATTATTATCAATCGTAAATAGGGGAGCTACACCCGCTATAATATGTACAATTCGAATGTTTACAAAACTCTTGACTAGGTACGTTGCATTTCCAACAGACTATATATGATGTGTTCGGTATGAAGTCTGACTTAATGTATTCCTGAATCGATTAAATATTAATTTGCGTACTGACAAGAATATATTAAAAGAAATAAAAAAACGTCATATTATGTAAGTACCTAATACCTATAATATACTATATGATATAATAATTATAAATACTACATATATACTATAAAAAACTTACATATAGGTACATAATGTATATTAAAAAAAATCACTGCACGTTATTAAATTATTTATATTTTGACTTACCTATATAATAATTAATAGTTAATAGTAATATATTATAATTATAGTTGTTTTCAATATATTATGATTTATATACGTTTACCTAGATACCTACTGTAAATTATGTATTTAAGACTTAAGTACAATTCTTATTCTTAGATTACGGAGCTCTTTTAAATTTTAAATTATAATGTATTTTGGATAATGGAGAATATGTCATAATTGAGATTTAAACGATATAATAAATACACATAATTATTACCTAATGGTTGAATAAAATTAGGTTGTATGTCAATATATGTTTTTCGGAGCTTTGAGAAGATATAGTGGTGCACCTCCACATGTTTATATGAGAAGACTTTTAACTGTAATAATATTTTATTTTCTAAAAAAATACAATTTTAAAATATTAAATACAATCCAAGTTAATCCCAAAATATGTATTTAATTATTTTAAGTCACGTGATGTTTGATGTTATATTATACATACATACATTTAATAATACAAAATTAAAGTACCTACATACATAAAACCATACCATAGGTTATATAGTAAGATAGAGGTGACGGTAATATACCACAACTAGGATTGAAGCTTTAACTGCCTCTGGTCACAATACTACCACTTTCAAATTATACAAATACCGTACCTACATATATTTATGATACACTATATAATATTTATAATAATTCTTGTATATTTTAAATTAAGAAACAATTCTTTAATTAGTAATTTCAGCCAATTTCAGAAATCCAGCCAGTAAGGGGTGAAAGCACTTTGCTTATCGGATAGGATACTGATGCAGATGGATACATAATATATTGAATTTTAAAACAATAAATAAACCATTTATTTCGATAAAACGATTCTGAGCGGAACTTGGTACCTATATGGCTAAATATATTTAGCCATGGTATAATAATATATGGTATATATTATGCATTCGGAATTGCAGGAAAATAACCCGTTTTTTTCTTTCCCGTTTTTCCTTAAGGGGTTTATCAAAAAATTCGAAAAATCTAAAAATTGCCTCCCTAAAGTTTAATTTACTGCATATTATTATAGTGTTGGATTTAAAAAGATACCTGTACAAAATGTTAATATAAATTATAAGTACAAACTTTTAAATATCTGTATAGACCTGCCTACTTTACAATTAAATTTACAAACTTTATTCATATGGTTAATATTATATATTTATAAAATAAATTTCGTTCTAAAAACGTATTTGGTATGGAAAAATTAAATTGAAAAAAAATCCAGTCAGTAGCTTTAGTAAAAAATACAGTTGTCATGATTATAGACTATTATATTGATTACTATATATATAGGTATTTTGGCCGACCCCAAATAGTTGGGAGAGAAGGCGAAGGAGAAGAAGAAGACTATATATATAGTTATATTACTGAAATAATATTATATATCATAGTGATATCGTGCAATATTCAATTTTTATTCCGAAGTAGGTAGTACATATTAGAGATCAGTCCGGGCGGTATTTTCTAGCACGGCCCGGCCCAGACAATTTTGTTTTGCAATCCGGCCCGGCCCGGTATTAAAAAAAAATTTCTAGGCCCGGCCCGGTATTAAAAATAATTTCTAGGCCAGGACTGTTTACTTTTGTGACCCGGCCCGGCCAAGTATTAAAAACAATTTCTAGGATCAACCCGTTTTGTTTGGCGACCCAGTCACACCAAAAAATTAAGTATGTAATTAGGTAGGTAGGTACTTTACCTAAAAAATGATAATAATTATCATACTCGTATATATAAAGGGTTAATCTAGAGAAATACACTTTAAAAACAACAAATAAGCAAAAACAAGGTCTTTCAACTGAAAATCCAGGGGGGGGTACATGTCCCCTTTTGACCCTCCAATGGACGCACACGATAATATGGTAAATTTAATGTAAAATATATAATACTATAATATTTTATTTGTATTAATATATATGTGATGAAAAATAATAATATACTACTCAAATATTAATTTTTTTTTAACCCGGATTCCGGTCCGGACCCGGTCAGTATTTTTTGGCCCGGCCCGGTTCAGTCAGTTTCTTTTTACGATCCGGCCCGGCCCGATATTAAAAAACAATTTCTAGGCCCGGCCGGGCCCAGCCCATTTACTTTTGCGACCCTACCCAGCCCGGTTCGGTATTAAAAAAAAAATTCTAGGCCCGGCCCGGCCCAAACCCGGATTCCGGTCCGGGTTTTTCCGGTCCGATCCGGGACCGGACTGATCTCTAGTAAATGACTATTATTATCATTGCATACAAATGCAATACATCCACCGCCTGCAGGGTTCCCGCCGGGGAAGTGTTTCCGTCCCTACAGATCGGCTTTTTGACTTTAATATTGCACTTAAAACGATGCTAAAAGTTTGGTAAAAAAAAAAAAAAAAACTGTTACTATATTATATGTGGATCACACGGTAATTGGCCCGCGGCATCAGTGCGAGCTCGTTATATATTCGATCATGCTATTCGATGTACACAATAATATAATATTATACAATAATATGTACCACCGTCCTGCCTCTATATATATATATATATAATATGTGTAATACAGACTACTAGTTTGTCCCTATTGTGAACAGGCTACCGAATAACAACAAGGGAGATCCGGAGAGTTTGTTCGGATTAAAGGGATAATAGACGGATCGGTTCGTTGAGCTCACTGTGCTGCCAGAGGTCTTTTTATAGAGGTACAAGTGCATTGGCGGAGTTCTTTTTTTTTACCTCCGTCATTATATCGTCGTTGCAGTATAATAATTTGTATTATATATTCTTGAAAAACGTTCATTGTGCGGGTGTGTATTTGTACCCGTTGCGTCAGTTCGCATTAAATCCCACAAGTGCAAAAACACTGTTCAATCGACCGGCTCTATCGATTATGGTATTTACACGCTTATATATATATATATATATATATATATATATAATATTATGTATTATACAACGCGCGCATCCATACCGCGAAACGATAACGCTGACGGATAATTGTAGTGCGTTCGCTTACGATGAAAGGCTCGCGCGAAGGAACTACGCGTTTTTGATAAGTAGGCACCGGAAATTCTTTCGGCAACATTTAAATGTATCCCATCATGTTGCCCGGACGGCCGGATCAGATAGCCTGCAAATATAGCCTTTGTCGGTGATTTTTTTTTTTTTTTTTTTGGACAATAGTGAATTGAACCTTATATATAGTATGTCTCTTCATACACAATAATATACGTATAATATTATATAACTATAAGTAATTAAACGATTTATGAATGTGCAATCTAACGTCGAGGTCGTCAACGAATAGCGATGACATATTACAAAAAAAGAATATAATATATATACACACTGTATACAGTACCTATATACATATACGTACATCAATGGTTGGACAGGTTGAATTAAAAAATCGGGTATTTAGACTGTGCATTAAAATGGAAATACTGAGGGTGTGCTAATACGGTGTGTAATACTGCGGGTATATACCGTTGAATGGAAAGTATTACAAAAAAGCCGTGAGACCCAATTGTACGATTTGGTAGGTATTTATGAAAAAAAAAAAAACATAATAATGTAAGTATTGAGTAATGAACAGATAGGTAGGTATATAGGTTTATTATTATAAAAATACTATATCCAGAATACCCAAGGCTCTGTCCATAGTATTTTAATTTCTCTATCCATTTTCCACACTTTACGCACCTATATAGGTACGTTATGATAAATAGTATATATTTTGTTATTGTACATTGTTATATATTTTAGTTAGAATTTAGACGAATTTTAAAAATACCCTCAAAACCCGAGAAAAAAATAATATTTTTTCATTATATTATTTCTATTTCCACCTTTTATTACATAAATTGAATTTAAAAAAAGATAACCTACCTATAATATAAATTATAATCATATGACATAATATATCATTGATCATGCATATACCTATATACGCATATATGTATTGTTATTGTGTAATTAAAATCTAAAATGTTGAGTGCTACTCAGTGGCAAAAATATATACAACCCCTGCACTCTCAACGCCTATCAAGTCAAGTATCAACCCATTCATTTATTTAAAGAGACCCAGTTAAAATTTTACCAGTGGCCAGGAAATAATCTTTCTCTATAAAGGCTAATATCAATATATTAGACAACGCATTATTCACTCTTGTGTATCAATAACATGGGAAAATTAAGTACGTCATATTATTACATGTCGCTATATGTCCCTGTATATGTTAGAAGAATAAAAAAAGTTATTTTAAACTATTTACTAAATTAATTTTCTTCGTAACACAATTTTCTAGTTAACCCAAATCAGTATTAAGTCGTTTACACATAACTTTACTATCATGAGTACTACCTGGCTTATTACATTTTTTATTATTTTTTTGTTTTTTTGATTGATACTACGTAGTAATGTAATCATTGTTCGCTTATATTGTCAAGTTCAGTCAACTAATTTTTCCATATGAGAAATGAACGACCAATTTACATTTACAAACAGTTGTGTAAATTATACAGTGAGGACTGAGGTCCTGGGGGTACGTCGAAATTAATTGATCAATTGATGATCTTCCATTAATTTCATCACCGTAAATTTTCATATGACTCCCGAATCTAGGAAAGTCGATAGATAAAGTAGATATTACGACAAATTCAGATCAGTTTTTCTAATCTTTATTGCGTCCATCGATACATTGGAAATATAAATGGTATAAATTGCTATGTTACGTGCGTGTAATAGAGAGAGACAATCGCCGCTTCCGATCCCCTTAAGCATATAGGAGACCCCCGATCTTAACGAAAATATTTTATAATATTTAAAAAATAACAAATTAACTGGCCATAGTTACCGATTTATATATATATATATATTATATATATATATACACATATTAAGTATGTGTATATGTTTGAGAATAGAAGGAATTGAGTAGGAGTTTTCGAGTAAAGAGCTCATTATAAAAAATTTATTTTTCCAGTGGCTTTTTAGTGAACAGAAAAACTATCGAAAATTAATAAAACAGAAACTGAAATGTACACTAAGTCACCAAATATGTACTATAGCACTATGTTAATGTAAAGCCGGGTCTACTGCACGGTGGTAATAGCGCGTGATAGTACTCTTGTACGCATGCATATGTCCATGAAGTTGACCTACCCACATACAATTAGCTTTTCTATAGTGTAGCCAAAAGTTGCAAATAGCTAGAAAATAATAGCTAATTTATTACCAAAGTTAGCAAATCATTATTACGATTTTCACAGCAAATTTTTAGTAAAGTGGGCTAATTTCAGGTATCCCATCCACTTTATCCATTATTCTATTCAATATTAATCTATTCCCGAAGTTAAAAAATGAAAATTGTGCCTTTGGCGAATTTTTTAAAAATAACGGAATATAGTACAAGTAGATATATTATAGTATTTTGTCTGTCTTCATCTTTATCTTTAGCAGAATAGATTTGCTATTATTTGCTAACTATTTGCTAACTTTTGACGTTGGTTTGGAGCAGTGTTGAAAAGTAAATAAATTTAAATTACTCATTACTGTAACGAAGTTACGTAATTTAGTTAGATACATTTATTCATGAGTAATTTCCTAAGTAATTTCATTACTTTAAAAATGCAATTTTAACAATTGTAACGCTTCACTTCAAAATTACATTTAAAATTAAAATACATAATATTAATAATTTTATTTACTTAGTGTTATAATAAAATACAATTTATTTAATTTATTTCTCTGTTCTACATATACTAAAATATATTTTTTTTTTAAAAAATGAACACTCCTGAAATAATAATAATTTAATGAAAGTAGGTACATAACAATTTTCAAAGTACAATACAAACGATATATAAACGAGAGATTTTTGTAAAAACAAATTCTGTAAGGGACATATTCCTACATACTATTTAAAAACCATTCATGTACCATCATCATTACTTGCAGAGATATTTTAATTTAAAATCTCCATGCTATGCAATAACCATTCATCTGATGATGATTTTTAAATTAAAATATCCCTGCAAGTATTGATGATACATGAATGGTTTTACATGGTTTGTAGGAATACTCTTTAGAGTTCGTTTTTACAAAACTCTCAATTTTGAAAAATATATCAGATAAATGATGTTTGCATATGCCGATTCATTTGTGATCCGTGATCATTATAGTATAGACTATAGAGTATAAACTAATGTAATATCTACAGAATATTACCTCGTATTTTCATGTAAGTATTTTTAAATTAATTAATCCGTTACAATGATGTTATTTTGTCTAATAAATAATATTGTATATTGTATTTTTCATAATTTTATTGGAGTTCCAGATTTTAAAATATAATATTATAACCTACACTTGACGTCCCTATCGTAACTATAATGCCCTATAATAAATATATTTTAAAATCATAAAATATCGATTCGGGACGGTGCTGGCACAACGTCTAAAATTGAAAAACCGAAATTTGAAACGAAGTCAAACCTTGCGAATTGCAGAGTCTGTCGTACAAATGCATGCTAAAGGTTGAGCGAAAAATTATTTTTTTAAATCCTAAAATATCGATTTGGGGCGGTGCTAACGGAACACCTAAAATCTAAAATCCGAAATTGCGTAAACCATGCGAATTGTGAGATCTGTCGTGCAAATTCATGCTAAATGACAGAATAAAAAAATTTCAACTTTTCTAAATGTGCGGTGCTAGCTCAACGTACGTCCTATATATATCATGCAATATGTTTATATGCATAAATGATTGTGCGAGAGTACTATCGCAATAGTTGTCATACACTACTATAACAGCTGTATAGCCGGCTGTGACCCGGCTTAATAATGTAGTAAAAATTTCAAAACTTTTTTTATTCCACTTTTCAATAATTTGTATGTAATTTTGAAAGATGATTCATTTTTTATACATATAATGCACTTTTTTCGGTTTTAAATTCACTTTATATATAAAAAAAAAACAATATCGGTATATTATAAAAAACAATTTTAGATTTTCTTGGTAGTTTTCTTAATCATCAAAGATAACTAGTGATGGGTAAGTTTGGTCTTGGTCTTACAAAAATATAAGACCAAGACCAAGATTTAACTGCAAGACTCTTACAAGTCTTGCTTTTATAGAAAATAAAAATTAATGAATTAAATAATTATTTATTATATTTTTTCTTGGTATACATTATTTACAATTACACACCGAATCCACAGATTTCTCGTAATCAATATCCTATTGTAATGTTTTTGGAATAGATTATTGTCCATCGAATATATAGGTAAATTGCAGAATTCCTACTATTTCTCGAAAGTTAGGTGTTATCGAAAATAGTCAAGTACACAGATAGGTATCTGCACTATCTTTTTTATCTAATCAATATCGTTGATTATCGCGTACAGTGATTATCGTGTTGTGATTTAATAATAAATAATAATAATTTAATAAGTTTAATTTGTTTTGATGTTGAAAACTGATTCAAAAGAGAGTAAAAACATATTTATTATTTTATTATAATTATATCTTAATTATAATACAATATTAATATATGTATATGTAGCTAAAATAAATTAATTTTTATTGTCTGCAAAAGCAGATATAGGTACGTATTATATTATATACGTACCATGACGGATACAGAGGTCCTGAACGGGAGGGGCAATTTATTAGTAATAAGCAAAATATAAGGTCATCAAACTTTTTTTTTATGCCATTTCCCTAACAGTACAAAGTACCTCCGGAGTTGTCAACCGAAATGGGAACTACCAGTTTGGTTCGAGTTACGGTCGTAGGCGATCCAAGGGATGCTACGGGAAGGCTTGCAGCACGATTTCCGACTGTCCCATGAACTGCGTTCCCAATTCAGTCCGTTTCGACCCAAACCAATTTATTTCGGTCCAGATGAGTTCCAAATCAGTCAATTGAGGAAAAAATCTTGCAGGCTAATATTGTTTTTATTGTATTCTTCAATCCAATTTTTAGACTACCTTCCAGGACCGTGTTTTTCATTTTTGCTGTAAATTTTGCAACAATTCTTAATTATGGTGAATGGATTCGAACCTCTGTTCATTAATTACTTAAACATTTTTGAACTTACGCTTAACCGAATGAGCTACGCTCCAGCGGTACAAACGTAAATGCTCGAGTAATGGTATATGACTATACAAGCACTGCTAAGGAGGGGGAAACTTTTTGAATCACCGCAGCACATTCAATTACATCCAGTACAGGCTCGGACCAGTGGCAAAATGTGTTGTACACTAAAGTATATAACAAATTAAAAGTCTCATTTTTGGTTAGTCCAAAATCGAATTTTAGATTACTCATAACTCAAGGGGGAATGGGCCTAACACCTCACGGTTTTGTCTGACCACCTTTTGCTTAAGCCTCTGTACATAGATGGCCATTAGAGGGTTAAAGGAGGGACATATTATTTTAATATTATTATTATTATATAATAATATTATTGCCCCTATGAAGAGGACTAAGAATACCTCCATGGTTTCCTCATGCCTATCGTAAAAGTCGACTAATTGAGGTTGCGTCAGGTCGACAGCAGGCATAAAACTTGTCAAAAAGTTATGAGAAGTCTTATAACGAATATAGGCGAGTTTTCCCATCTCGGATGTTTGGCCGACCCCAAATAGTTGGGAGAGAAGGCGAAGGAGAAGATATAATAATATTATTATTATATATCCTCATCATCTGGAGAATACCAAAAAAGTAACTTTTAGTACGTCATATACTGATATACCCGAATGGATAACACACTTTAACATTAATCCGAATCCAATCCTATGGACACTCATGCCCCTATATCTTCTTTCACAGCCAATTTCGCCCAATAAGTCGATTATAAGTAAATCTAATCAATTTGTTATTTTTCAGCTCATAATATGTAGCTCCCATTATGAGCTGAATAATAATAAATTGATTGGACCGTTTTGGTAAGCTTCCGGCAAGGTCTAGATAGAGCCCAACAGGAACCATTTGCTATGACCGAAATGGGAACTTGACGAGTGACGTCCGAACCGGTCTGTATTATTAGGGTTTACTCCAATTTTTTTGTGAACGGAGAGGGAATAAATCACCATAGGCAATAACCCCATTGCCTCCCCTGTATCCGCTCTTGTATAAGTATAGTATAAATCAATTATTTATCGTTATTTATTTGGTTAAAAAAAAAGCAAGACTGCAAGAATTGTAAGACAAAGACCAATACCAAGATGTATTCAACAAGACCAAGACAGATTTCTACTAAGTTAACAAGACCACGACCAATACCAAAATTGAGTCAACATGACCAAGACCAAGACCGCCATGGTCTTGGTCTTGGTCTTGTATTGTGCATTAATAAGGATAACTTCGAAAGTATCTGCGGTTAATTATTATAAATCAGAAAAAATAATTACACCAAGCTTCAATCAGAATCGTTTTATTAAAAGCAATAATATACCATTGCTTCCAAATTCCAATACATTCACCACTGCAGTTGCAGTATCTTATCCGACGAGCAATGTACTTCTACCCCCTTATACCTATAACTAACCGGATTTTTTTGGTTTATGGTTATAATAATATGTACCTACTAACAAGTAACATACGCGGTCATATTATTTTCCCATAATTTTTATATCCTTTATTAAATATTGTTTTAGGACAATCGTGCACGTACGAAAAACTATACCGTTCTTTTTATCCCCTCAGATCTGTAAGTGCACCGTCACCACCCCATTGCCATTTTCATCGAAAGATCTGTCGTCACTTCTGATCACACAATTAAATTGTCTCGAATTAAATTATATAAAAAGCAGCAAGGTAATCCGATGAAGTCACATTTTTGTTTGGATACGGTACCTCACCCCCTTTCAAAATATACATGTGTATATATGCTTAATTTTATTATGGGCATTCTGCGAAAAGGAACGGAGACACTTTCCATGAAACTACAGTGGTGTTATATAGAGAGGGAATGGTTGGGCGAGGCAATGAACGAGAAAAAAGTAAAATAATAATAATATTCGCTCTATACTGTTTGGTTAACCGAGTCCTTACGTATCGTTGGGACTTTATATAACGCCATAACGGTACACTCATTACTGGCGAGTTGGTATATATTATACATATATATAGTAGAAGCTGCCGTCGATGATTGTGCACGCGGTGGTGATGACGGTCGACCTTGCAGGAGGGAGCGATGGAGAAGAAAAACAAATATTGCCCTCGTGTACTTGAAGAGCCGGTAGCAGGCCAAGTCTAAGATGCGCGCGTTTTGTGTTTGATGACCTCTTGGATTTGTCAGGGCTTCGGTGTCCCGTGTAAATATTGACCCTGCAACCACCACCTTCTGCTATACCTATATGCTTGTGCTGTGTAAATTTACTATATATATACATATATATGTATATATTCACGTTTAATCCCTGCGTATTCTTCACCATGCATCGTCGAAAACCTTTAAAATGTTTAAAATTTATACCAACCAAGTGTATACATACGACGTGCTCCACTGATGCTGTATTGTAATCCGATATTTTTACGCATAGATGCGTGGGGAAGGGATTGACTGCCGTTAAATAAGCGACTAAAGTTTATGCTATATACAAGCCGTCCAAGTCCAAGAGATTGTTTGGTGGGTACATAACGACTGTAGGATCGGTTTCTGTTCTGGGTTCTTGATAGGTATTAATATTCATTTAAAACTATTTGCCTTTTTACTTTTTAAAAATCGTTTAAAATGGCTCTACAACCTAATACTATATTAAGAGACCCCACACGTGCATTATTTTATCGTAAAAAAACTGTTTTGCGAGAAAAATTGTTTTTGAGCTGTAGTTTTAATTAAGAAACTAAATTTTGACATTAATTTAAATAATTTTGTTTAAAATACTGTGTTAAAATTCGGTTTTTTAATTACATTTACAGCCCAAGAACAATGTTTTCTCGTAAAACATTTTTATTAAAAAATATCGTGATTACACAACAATAAAAAGTAGTGCAACACAGATATATTTTTTAATTACTTTTAAAATGTACTTAAATATTTTCAAATGATAACATTTTTATTTTTCTTAAAATATCATAAAAATTGCCTATACAGAATCCCTTGAAAATCGCATGTATAGAGTCCTATTGGTAGGTAATGATGTAGGTTAATCTGATGGTGACTTATAGACAAAACTATTTTTTACCATTATAAACATTTTATGAATATTCTAAGCATATATTTTTTTTTTTATTATTTTGACAATTAGGATCCCCAATTCGCTAACTGCAGTCCTCTAGGAGTATTTTGATCAAACATTTGAACAACGTCGTTTTCTTTGAACTCTTCTTTTTTATTACATTTCATTACAATGATCGTGTTCTTACATTTTATAATAATTGTTAAAAACTACATTTATCACTGAATAACTGCAATCAATTTAGCATAAATAGCTAAAAACAAAACACATCAATGAGGGTAGCTATTTTATATTAAGGGGGAGCCCCTTAGCCCTCACTCCGGCTATGCACTTGATTATAATAATACTGTTTGCGTACCAATCTCGTGGTTTATATATATTTTATATTGAGAGAATTAGGCCACGCGAGCGTAAATCGCCGGCCTGGGAATCAGGGAAAATAAAGGTAATGGTAGACGTGTTATAGTAAATTAATTATCGTAATATTTCCATATAAATTTTACAATAAATATTCTTAAAAACCTAGTGTTAGTAATCTTTAAAAAACTAGATATTTTAAAATATA
>JAIPRL010002425.1:0-60236 GCA_025469235.1 Pemphigus obesinymphae | reverse complement strand
ATAAGAAAATGTAATATTGTAAAAATAATATAATGTAAATTTATAAAATAAAATATCTTATATATGGTTTTTGGTTTATGACGTTAATTTCGCCCCCCCCTGAGTTTTCTTAGATGGACGCCCTTGACGCAACTTTTGAATATTAAAAAGCTTCGTTCTACTGATTATCGCCCATAATTATACTAATATATCTCAGGTTCAGAATCATATGGCTCCTATTTATTAATTTATTGAAAAAGTACATATCTATTCCCAATTATTATATTTTTATATTAGAATAAATAATTTCACATCATTATTGTACGAGTTACAATATTTTAAAATCTTCGTCAATATTAAGTTAGGTACGTATACATATATTACAGGATTGTAGGTTCCGAGCTCACGATATTATATATTTTAACGAACAATTTGAATGTGGATTTTTCTCGATAAATTGAAATGTACATTGAAAATTAGTACTTATTGCACAACAGTCTATGGCCGCAAGCCCGGAGTAAGTATTCTTGTGGCCCGAAGGACCCTCACAAATATAAAAAAAAATACCGTCTTGGTCATTTAAAATTCTATAAAATTGGCCTATATATTAAAACTATTTGTTGTTTCTTATATATCATTATTTTCATATGAAAAAAAAAATATATATAAAATTATTAAACACAGCGTAGTAAGAGAATTTTTTCTTAATAGAAATATGTATAGGTAAAACTGTCAAAACGGATTCTTAAAGTGATTTTAGAGTTAAAATTCGAACTCTTAATAATAATGATGGTGGATTTTATGTATTTTAAAGCAATGGTAAATTGAATAAAATAGCTTGAGTGAAGCTGTGTGTAATGTAATTATTCAATTTCTAAAATTATTTCGTTATCGAAAAATGAATTCTTTAAAAAATTGAAATTGCTTTAAATTTTTTTTACCTTAAAAGTATAACCATACATATAAAAATTAAACAAATAAGACAGCGTTTACCGCATAACAAGTTTGTTCGCTATTTTATAGTTTTTTTACATTTTTTCATTAAGATCTTTTTTATTACACATAAGAAAAATTACCAGGAAAATAAAAAAAAATAAAAATTGTTAAAGTGCCAACTATACCGAATTTTTTTTTAGAAATGTATTAACCTAAAACTTCTATTCAATTCCTTCTTCCTGAAAAAAGTGTACCTAATCATATACAGAATATATAATAGATATTAAATATATTATTATACCTATATTATATAGTATTACCTATATTATAAAAAATGGTATTTTAAATATATGTAATATAATACATTTGATTAAACTGTTAAACTTAACTAAAAAAAAAAAATCATAAAAAGTATTTTTACATTAAATTTATATTTGTTTTACAAGCCACAGTTTTATAATGCTATAATTAAATTATTACATGTATATATTTTATTCTTTCAGTAGTATATCAGTATATAGTATTCTTTTAGCCAATCCGTATTTTTTTTAAATTTTTAACCTTAAGATAAATGCAAAATTTAATGTCTAATGAGAGCCTATTATAGAATTTTGGACCTATATAATAGAAGAAAGAAGATTGTGTTATTTTCTATGCAACAGTAGTACACTTATATTATATTGTTGTCTAGTTTTATATTCATATTCTATGTTAGAAATGAGGTAATTTTTGATAACACAATATACAAAAACTTTATAAAATATTTTTTTGTAAGTACGTTTGTTAGTACGTTTCAATTCGTTGTAATGGTATCCTGTGTGGTACATAGTGTTCTGTTTAAGATAATTTTTATAATTCTATTTTGTATTTTTTTAGTGGATCTATAGTAACTACAGTTAACTACAACTGTTATATTGTAGGTACCTTCCCAAACAAAAATACCATAATAGATTTAACCAGTTCTTAATATACTACTCTAATTTTCTTATTTCCTAATATATCAGCTAGGTTTTTTAAAGAGTTCATACATTTTCTTAATTTATTTGTTACTAATTTTATTTGGTCTTTCCATTTGAGTTTATGGCACATTACTATAACTAGATATCTACAGGTCTTAAATATTTCTATAGATGTTTGAATACGATTAAATATGGAAATACTCTCATTCCCTTTAATACGGGCTTATTTAATGGGAAAGAAGATATTTTCTAGAGTACTATTTTTACATTGATTATCATTATGATTTGTACACATTATTCAAATAAACCATACGATAATAATTATGGTTGTATTCGATTTTCTTTATGACTTATAGATACTAAATCAGAATTAAAAAATGTTGGAATTATTTTTTAGATATAAAGTATTCAAATTTTATTTGAAATAAACCGTTATGAGACATTCGTATATTTAAAATTCACTGTTTAAATATTTAAATTAAATACGTACATTTTAAAATAAAGTTTTAATATATTTTTATTTTAGTTTTTTAATCTTTTATGTTTATTTTTAAAATGTTTATGATAAAATGCCACTAAAAGACATTCTCATAGTTTATACTCACAAGACTAAATGCAAAAAAAGTCAATTAAATAGAAAATGGATATACATACGTATAATGTTCATCTGGACTCGTAAAATTCGCGATTGAGTTCAATTATTATGCATTGTTCCTAAACTATAGTCAAATTCCAGTAGATATTTTGATTGAAAAATAATTAATGCAACATAATACTCCTAGTCCAAGATGTTTTGTATTCCATGTCTCTATGATGTGACAGTTTCGTACGTTTCCTGTACATTTTAGAATGCAGTGATTAGTGAGTTTAGGAATTTGACAGAGTCATTTATAGTATATATTATGTTATAGAAACATATACATGTTATTATAGTAATATTACACACTTTGTAAAGTAATCATTTTGGTTACTAAGATGAAATAAAAAGTAAAATTAATATTATAACACCTATTACGAAATAAAAAAAAATATATATTGTATTTTTTATGAAACATATTACAAAAAATATATCGTCACTAGTAGCCTCAATAAAAATGTTCCTATTTAATAAAAATCGAATTTTTAAGTTTAATATTTATATATTTTCTTTGTGAACACTTATCATTGAAATTATCAATAATAAATCCAAAAGGTCTTATGCAATAAAACGAAAACCAAAAATATCATCTACCTCGATTATTAGCCGAGTATTAAAAAAAAACATAAACAATTATGTTGAGATTGAAAACAAACAAAACAAAACAAAACTCTAAAACAACAACTATCTTAAATATTAGCTGAGTGTGATAAACAAAATCCAAAATATGATATTAAGAACGAAAAGTTACAAATAAATTTTTTTATTTTCGTACCGATTATATACGTTTAAAATATATTTTGAATCTTAGTAAATAGTGATTGGCTAAAGAATTTTTAAGACAAATTGACATAAAAATTTTTAAAAAATGTTGTTTAAAAAGAAAATTGATTTTTTCAAAAAAATATTTTTAATTTGAAAATAGGTGTTTAAACTTTAATTCGATACTATATACTATATAATATTAACGTGTTCCATAAAGTACCTAACTTTTTTATAGTTCCATTTTCCAGTTAACTAAATCCTCTTAAGAGGACGTCGCATCCGCATATGCAGTCTCCATTTATCTAATGAGTAAAATAGCAAAATCACACTACGCAAAATAATAAATGTAGTGTCTACGTTAAAATTAGAGTTCAAACACCTATTAAAAATTTTAAAAAGAAGAATATTATCTAGAAAAAGACTTATTCTTTTTGTATCAAATAAATTATAGCGTTTTAAGTTTTCCTTTTTTTTAAAACGTAATAACTTCTTTGATAAACAATATTTTACAAAAAGAATGTGTCACTTTTTATAAAATATTCTTCTTTTTAAAATTGGTTATAGGTGTTTTAGTTCTAATTTTAACGCAGACACCAGATTTATTATTTTTCGTAGTATAATTTTGCTATATTGCCCATTAAATAGACAAAGACAGCAAATGTAGGTGCAACATCCTCGAAAATTAATTATCCCATAAATTTAAGTTCATAATATTATTCTTTTCGGGTTCACTTTTTCCTTGACTTAAGCAGACAATTCGCACACAAACATTCACCAAGAGTTTTCTACACATGCAGTACACATTATAATTTAAGTGCTGGTGGTTCGATTCAGTTTACAGAAATGTTGGTGCCATATGAAGAATATTTTGTTCCTCAGATCTATAACCATGTATAACTATAAACCAGGAATATAAGAAAAACTATAGGCTATACAAATTGAACGATGTGGTCATGTTTATATAGTCTACTAAAAATTTTCTACTCTTAAAAACATCCATTTATAATCTACTAATTCTAGTCTACTTTACAAAAAAGATCTATAACAAAATTCTCAACTTTACAAAATGGTCAAGCAAAAAAAGGTCTATCTATAAATTTAACACATATTCAAAATTGTTTTATTATGTTATGTTGTTATGTACCTAGTTATTGGCTTATTGCACATAAAGAGACACCAAGGTTAGTGAACGAGGATGCAGGGACCTATTGCTATGACATTATTTTGTGGGGTTAGTGAGTGGGATTCGGCGACTGTATTGACCTTTTTTACTTTAAATGCTAAATAAGTAAAAAAAATAAACAAGTCGCACCCTTAAAAATTTACACACGGCTGACATTAAATTTGGACAACTTAGTATACACTAGGGTGCTAGTTGCCCATAAAAGTTTCGCATCTTGCAAAGAAGAGCAGTAGATACCAACTCGTTATCTATTAGAAACACAGAAGGTTTACCAAAGCATACTTCATGGATTCGACGGAACAATAAATACAATTTAAAATTCAAGAAATAGTGCAAACGCACCGTATTAATATTTGGCGTTTTCTTCCAATCATGCGCAGCATGATCGAATAAAACATAATTTTTATAATACAATTAAGAATAACAATCATAACTGATCATAAAAAAAACTAGATAACCCATTAAGATAATGTGATTAAAATTAATTATAAAATTAATATCACTGACCATGTGCAAGTACGAAACATGGTACAAAATTACTAGGAAAATAATAGGAATTTTTTTGTAGACTTATTTCGTATAGACGAATGAACAAGTAGACCATTGGACAGTATAAGTTGACCAAAAAAAGTACCTAGACATTTTCACTAATAACATTTCGATTACGGAACCGTTAAATTACCATCGTACTAAACATGACTTGCATTAACCAATATTTTCAAGTTTACAATGTTTAAAAATGAACTTTTGTGTTTTTTATTTTGTCCGAATAATCGATATTCGAAATTACGTTTTGGAATCGTATCGTATTATTATTTTCTCAATCGGGAATCGTTTAATGCATACTTTTTTTTTTTTTAGCCTGCGCGTATAAATATATGTATTTATGAAAAATCAACCGTAATATGCGTATTCAATTACATCGTGTATAATTTGATTAATTCGATATTTTTTCCCGAAATATTCACGGTTCCTGATAGTACTATAGTTGCAATAAAATACTTTTAATTCGTCTATTTCCTTATTATTTTACTCTCACATTCTCTACTTATGGATCGTGCGTGTATAAAATACGAATTGACCGTCGGACGTATTCAAGGAAAACGAGTAGAGTTTGTGTTTCTTATTCGTAAACATCTGCTTTATATTTACGTTGAAGGTATACGCACCTCTAGTAGTGAACTCTTAACGCAGTATTCTCAGACCGTCCGTGCGTATTAGCAGAAACGCATTCCAAGTTGTTTAGCATTTTTTTATTAGACAGGTAAGTCAATATTAATATAATGTACTTACAATTGTATTCTGTTCGTGAAAAGATTAACGTTGTTATTATTTTATTAAAAATATAATTATCCATCAAACAAATTTCGTACAAATTTTAAATCTATTTAGTAATTATGTCAAACACTTAAGTATAAAAATCAACCTTACCAAAATTGTTAGTTCTATAGCGTAAACAATAATATAAATATAGTCGTCAACTATAGTTACTAAGTTGTAGTTGAAGGGTTAAGTTTTGCAATTTTAATAATTAATTTGATGTATAATAGTAGTACTTTAACTTATTTAGTTAAAAAAATCTGAAAGTAAGTTAATATTAACATGTCAATCTAAATTTAATTTAATTTAATAAGTTTTTTTTTTTTTTTAAGTAGAAAAGAAAAATTTTTCTTGAATTGTTAAAAAAGAAATACACTAAAAATTAAACGTGTTGCTTATTAAATTATTTTAGCTATCGATTTTTGTCTGCAATTAACGCCTATTGCGTTATTAGCAATACAAAATCATTTTTTGAATTAAATATTTTAGTTATTAGGCTTAACTTTAAACTTTTAATTATTAAAAAAACAATTCTCATTAACATAACTTTAGCTAGCTTCGTTATCATCTTGCATCTTTGGTAAAAAAAAAAAAAATAAATAAAAAAAAAGAGTTCTTCATTAATCGTCGATAGTTAATGGATTTATAAAATATTAAATGTCTTTTATTTATTTTTATTCTTATTTATTATTTTAAATTTGTATTAATAATTTGTGATAATTACAATTATTTTTTATTTGTATTCTATTTTTTTAATTTTAATATAAAATGAAATGTTACTAATATATTATTTTATATCTATATTATAACACATGACAAAACTGAATTAAATACAAAACTTTATATTCTTGTAAAGAAAAATTATGCCTAAAGTATTATAATTATGTTTTAAATAGGTATATGTATTTTTTTAAAAATATTATTTATTTTAAAAAGCTGTTTAAATCCATAATGATTTATAATTAGGTAACAAATTTAAAATAATGTTTAGTAAAAATACTAAATTTTTTTTAAAATTTATGTTTAAACTTGACTTTATAACTAGCTTTTCTTAGCTTAACCGTTAAATACCGATTTTATAGCCATATGATACATAAACGTAGGTCCTAGAATTTCCAGTTTGTATTTTTTTTTTTATTTAGAAATCATTTCAATTGTTACCAAAAAAAAAAAAATCATTAACAATTTATAATTTCCCAGTAACTGTTATACTTTATTATTTATTTTTTATTTTACTAATTTATTAAGACGTATATAATATACAGAATACAGAAACTGCATATTGTGTTATTCATATTATTTTACTCATCCATCTCGCGTTAGTATTGCATTATTTTTTAATTTTAAACCATTGTTATTAAAAAAAATTTGTATAAAAATATTGGTTTATGAAATGGACACATTAATATATGTATAGTAAAAAAATACTGGAACAAAATTATTGTCTTAAGAGAATGACGCATACCTCATTTTTAAGGGGTTCTGTATAAGCAAATTTTGGATATTTTAAGAAAAATTAAAATCTAATAATCAAAGAGTATTTTAATATAACTTAAAAATAGTTCTGTGTATGTACTATTCTTTATTGTGATGTAATCATGATATTTGTTTAAAAATATGTTTACGCAAAACAAATAAAATGGCTTTCTAAAGTGATTTTAGAGTGATAACACCTAGTATAAAATTTTTAGTTGACAATATTTTAGAGATAACTTCATTAAAGTTTTAAAATTTTCTAAATATTAGACAATTCATTTAAAAGATTATCAAAGGTACAAAATACTATTTTTCACCCATTTTTAAGATACTGTAAAATTTTTTTTAAATATTTTTTGAAAAAACACCGATGTGGTTATCTCAAAAATATTGTTTTCTATCAATTTTATAATAAGTACTATAACTATAATCTAATGTTAACTAATTATAACTATAAATAACTATTACTCTATATTATAACTCTAAAATTATTTTAAAATGCCATTTCATTTGTTTTGCTTAAACATATTTTTACTATTGAATATTTTCATTGCGACGTCCTCTTAAGTCTTCCATTTAGTTTGACATGAAAGTATCAACAAATCACTATTTATACAGATTAAAATATATCTTATATGTAATATTTTTGTAAACGTTGAAATTAGAAAGGTGCTACATTAAACTTTAAATCCTGTATAAAAAATCATTATTGTAAAACCATTACATTTATAAAATTCTCCATTCAATTGGAGTCCAAAATATAGGTCAAAACAATCTGACATTAACCTAGAAATTGGCAGTTCTGCGACTATACTCAATACAAACAAGTTGATATTTTATGCTACCATGATATTAATGTCAGATTAGAAGTTAATGAAATGTCTTAAGGGGAACTACATAGTGTCTTACCTTATCTCAGTTATCATTGTCTAATATATACACGTAGGTTTTATTTTTAACAATAGCTCCAATTAATGTTATATACATTTGAATTAGAGAATTATAGGTATTTTGCAAGGTAGGTATTAATTCGTTAAAAAGTTAAATTAATTAAAATTTTATAATATAACCAGTTAAATGTATAAAAGTTATAAATTAATTGTTAACTTAACGGGTTCCATTATTATGAATTAACTATTAATTGATTTTAAATTTTATTTTAAACTTTTAATTTAATTGTAATTTAAATCGTTATTATAAGTTAATTTCAATTTATTCGAAAGAAATATGTCTATATTTTTAATAGCAGATACATTCCTAAATACCATCATTTTTACTTGAATTTTAAATTAACAAGATAAAAAGAAATTATTTAATTGACTTTTAACTCTTATAACTTATATTAATTAAGATAATTATAACATAAATTGGTTTTAAATTGTAAATTAACTTTTAATTTTATTGAACTAGGTAATAGAAGATTCAAATTTTCTTCAATCTACATAACTTCTTCATGTATTATTTATCTTAATTTAAACAGGGTATACAAATCATGAACTTTACTAATTCAAGTATTTCGTTATAAGGGTATTTTTTTAAATCATTTTCTCAGTATTTATATACTTTTTAAATTAATTAATTTATCTGTATACCAACAAATACATATTCTGACACAGAACATTTCATGTAATATTACGGAAGTTTGGTGCCATTAAGATATAGGTAAACCTCTATATATTATTGTTTTATCACGGAAGGTATCACTTGTAGCAGAATCTTTTTTAAACAATATTAAAACCTGTTTTTAGCATCCGCAAACGCATATTATACCTACATAATATACAAGTAGGTACGTGTACAATGTAAAAAATATAAACAAGCCTATAAAGCCTTATTCTTTGACCAGTTATTCACTTTATAAATCTAACCTTGCGTTGGATTAAGTGGGTTATATCACTATTATCGATTGTATATTTTCATTGATCTGAAAAGTTGAAATAATTAATAATATTATAATTTAAAACATAATACTCATATAATCATACTTTTTACTTTTAAGAATAATTGTTGGTAATAAGCATTTTCAGAATCCAATAAGTTCGATAATTTCTAAAAATTAGATCGATATCATAATAATACTTCACATTTTCTAAATGCTTATTATCTTTGGTAATCAGTAATTTAACCTTGATTATATCATACAAATACGTTCGTATTGTATTTATAAACGGTACCTAGAAGGGATTATGTATTAAAAAATCAAGTCGAAAAACGGTTTTTACTTTTTAAATTTTATAAATTACGTATAATAAATGCATGATAAGTCTCAAAATAATTATTTTTATAAATTTTGCGCAACATAATAATGTAAGTATAATTTTAAAACGATAATCGTTATTGCTTCATATGTATTTATGTTATATATCATATCATTCTATGTGTTCATATTATATGATCAATAAAAATTTTCTTTCACACTAAAAATTAATATACAAACAAGAAAAAATACAATACGTTAATAATATCAGTAAATAAATAGAAAATACATCAAAATTAAATAATATATACAATATCAAGAAAAAGGTAAATTGGTTTATATATGAGATGGTTATCTCAATTGTATTATTATTTATTTTTTTTTTTTTTTTGTGATATACTTCTACTATCAAAATGTCAATGTAAAAGAAATTCTGCCATTCTGTTGATTTATATGTTGCTGCACATGTAATAGACTTCCTATAAATATTCTATTTATTTATTTACTAACTATACGAGTATGTATGTACCGTGGTTTGTATAGTATGTACCATAGACAATATATTATAAAAAAAAACGAATCACATTTCCTTATCTATAATAATTCAAACATCATTTTATGATAAAAAAAAAAAGCGGTCGAAGAAGAAAAATACCACATTACCGTTTATTCCATATTGTTATCTTTATAATAATATTTTTAACAAAAATGGGATACCAAAAATTATCATTTTAAATGTGAAAAAACATGGTGAAAAATAAAAATTTTTCTTCCGTAACAAGCTATTTTGCTTGTTAAATTTTGTTATAGAAGAGTATTATGTTATATAAAGAATTTATGATTTTAATCGTGCAGATAATCTCATCTTGTTTCCATTGTCCACCACGAACTTAGCCAATTCGGATACGATTTAGGTTAATTCAATTTTTTCAGTAAAGTTCTATGTTGGATTAAATATAAGCTAAAAGATATACCCCAAAGTCTAAAATATGTAAATATATCCACAATATATTAAATAGATACAATATTTGACTAATAGGTAAGCGCCACTTGTATAATAATTATATCCATCTCTCGTGAAATATTTCTGGATTCGCTCCTTGTTAGAAATTATATGTATTTATTATTAACCAAGTCGCAATTATTTTAAAGTTGACTTATCGTCCCATTTATTTGGATTTGAGCTATTATTATATCAGAATAAATCGTTATCACGATCTCTAAAAATAGGCTTGATGATCGCTATTATAAATTCAAGATTTCGCAATAAAAAACAATTAAATAAATTACTTCATACAGTAATATAATGTACAATGAGTTAAAGTATATTACCAATAAAACTTGATATTATTACATTTATTCCATGAGTTTTTCGGGCTCCAAATTTTTCAAAAAAAAAAAAAAAAAATGATAAATTAATTATATTTCGAAAATTTTTAGGGAATAATGAAATAATAATCTATTATTTTACCATTTCCAAAATATTTCAAGCAACTAATTCTAAGTATATATCGTTCTATTATAAATAATGAATTTAAGAGTTAGTATTCAATTTGTTAAGTACGATAGATTACTTTAAAAGGTAAAATTAAGTTAAAAGGTTAAATTAATTTTAATTAACTTTATTTAATAATTTAAAAATCAATTATTTTAAATTAATTAATATTAAAAAACGCAATACTTTTTTTAAAATTTAACTTTTAAATTAATAATGAGACTTGGGTATTACTAAGAATACTTTTTTCGAGTATTCTCAATACAGTATTCCGAAAACTTTCTTAAGATTCAATTATACATTTTTTTTTAAATAATTTTATTTTTAAATTTAAATTATATTTGTGTATAAGCATATAATTTTTTTATTATATATATCCATATAGGTATAATATTTTAATCTACAACTTTTGTGACAGTAATATTATTTTCCAATTTTTGATATGTTGATTTAAATAATAATAATTTGTATTGATAATATAAATAGTTTTAAAGTATTATATTTATTGATATTATTTTATTATAGGTAATGAATTTAGAAATTACAATAGTCAGTTTTTGTAAATTTTACAAAAAAAAAAAAATAATAATAATAAATACTTGCTTACTTATTACTTAAATTAATAACGCAATATTACAATTTGGATATAATTAATAGTTAATATAGGTAGGTGTGTATTATTAATTTTAATATTATATTCGTATACACAGGAAAACATGTTTATTAAAATACATTAATATTATAATTAGGTAAGTAATAATTTTATTTTTGAAAAAAAATGTATTATAAAAGTATTTGGAATACATTTTATGAAGTATTTCAAATACTTAGAAAATACTATTGTCTATTATTATAAAGTTTTCAAATACATATTTTGAATACGTTTTTTTAGAAGTATTCGAAATACCTTTAAAAATTATTCTATCTAAGTCTGTTAATAAGTTATTTTTAAAAAATTTAACATATTAATTTCAAGTTAAATTTATATCAAAGTATCTAAATTAAGTTAAATTTGGCCGGAAGAACTATGCAAATTTTGAAACTATGAAATTTTTACTTTTGAGTATAGGACATATTACTAATTCTATCTACTGTTTAGATATATAATTATTTATATTTTATATAAATAGGACTATAAGTAAACTGTAGTGTTACTGATTTGTGGCTCTCATTATCTCAAGTTTTTTTTATAATATTTAGATGTCATATAATATTGTTGTTTTGGGGAATTTACAATCATTGTAAATCAACATTACGATATACAAAAGCATGAGGGAATTGTAGTAAATATTAATTTTATTGGCTTATGCGACACAGACCAGTTTAGTTTTCTCGTTGAAACTGTCGATATTTCTGTGTTGACTGTTGATCTATATTTTATTAATTTTGTCTATCCAATATTGAAAATATATTGAAGTAATAGGTACATACTGTCTATTTTATATTAATATTAGTGTGCATACAAAAATATAGGTAGGTAATTTCTACTTTTTAAAGTTGTAAATTAAAAAATTATAACTTTAACTAAGTTAAGTTATTTTTTTTCAAAATGACCTTTTAACTTATAAAATGAATAAAATAATATATTGGTAACTTTTAAATTAATTTTGTATAACTAACTTAAAATTGTAAGTTGAAAATTTATTAACCTGACCAGTCTTGACAAACGTTGTATACAAAGACTTTTAACTTTTTATTCATTATATACTCACGTCGATGTATTTCTTTTTACTTATAAGTAGTACGTGATATTTTTATATTTACAATGCATTTATTTTATATCCTACAGAAACTACAAATTAAATATTTAAAAATGTTAACTATATAGTCAACAGTGTCTACTAAAATGAGCTGTGTGTCCTATTAGTTTTGGTAGGTATATCCTACAAGATTCCCAACTAAAATTAGATAGGTACTGTTACTTTATACTTACTTGTACAATGTACAATAATTACTTTAAATTTACCAACTCACTATGTTTTACCTCAGCCGATGATATGAACAATTTTTATTTTATTCGATTTCTATAAATGATGCGAAGTCATTTCAAAATGTTTCACGAATATAATTATCTATCTTTGTTTCAGTCAAAAAAATGTTCTTTAAGCATTGAAAATTTTAAATTGATGACTTTTTTGAAAATTTGAAATCCGTTAACACATAATTGCTGTTTAAATGACGTTGAATTAGTGCATAAAATAAAACATCATCTATAATATGTTTTATAAAACGTTCTTATAAGGGTTTTCATAATCTATTTGCATCAAAAGCACTCCATCTTAATACATTTTACTATTGTGTTCACGTCACCATGATCAGTAGTTATGGCACAAACTATACAAAATCGCTTTTATAGTCAGTTTTAACATTCGTCTTTTCAATGATCAGCCAAATTTATCACACATTTAAGTCTGGAGTCGTCAAATTTAACAAGAAGAATATAAGTGCCATTTTTTATTATTCGTTGTGTATACGTAGAAATTTACTATTCAGAAATATTTGCTTAATTAAACTTTATTTATAATTTTGATTTGTTTAACTTGCCAAAAAAAAAAATGCTTACATTTTAAGGCAATATTGCGAAATACATGAAACATTTAATATATTCCTGCGTGTTTTAATACTTTATAAGAAAAGTAAAATAATATAACTTGTATTAATATTTTCCACATTTATATGCTTATAATAGGAATGATACCTAATAATTATCATTCACAACTATTGTGAGTTGAATTCAATACGAATTATATTATCTACGCTTATGATATTATATACATAGTTTAAAAATAATATAATAAGTCTTATAAATACCTATTTAGAATAAAAAATTGTATAACATATTTTTTGTTCGTATAATGGTTTTGTCGATTTATAGGTGTTTAAATTCAATTTACATTATTGAATGTTGTACATAGTTTTAAATATATTATATTCTCATGTACACGATTTCTTAAAATAATTTTATGTTATGGGAATAATAAAACCGATAAACAATAATGTGAAAAACAGATTTTTCATTTCGTTTCATCATAATCAGATTTGACAATATTAATTAATTTAGGTACCTAGATAAAATTATAGTTGTACATACAAATTGTATAGGTATTACACGAAAAATAATTTGAAGCAAAGGATCTGAGAACAGTGTCAGGATGTATTTTTTTCGCTAATGACGTAACATTCTATAACCTTGTCACAAGAATTCCTCAATATTTTATGTGTCTACTTGTAACATTATGTATATACATTATGCAAGGTATAAATTAATAAATTAACAGAAAATTACTGTTGATTAAAATTAATATTGATCGTTTGTTATTTTGATCATTATTTGTATATTGCTGACAATATGATGATATTTGATTGGTATTGTAATATTTTATTATTTAATAAATTCAAGTTATTATTAGCCCTATCATGTGTATTATTTATTAAGCGAACTAAATTTAGAAACATTTGAAAAATCGAAAAGTGTGTACCAATACTACTTGAATGTCATATTATTATGTTTCTTAAAAATTTAATATTTTTCTTAATTGCGAACCTTACGGTAATATAATTCAATAGTTGATATTGATTATAGATCATGACAATACGCTTTTAGAGATTAGATATAAAACGGTACTCATGAATATTTTTAATAATTATTTTAGTTTTATTAGACTCACCTACCTATAGTATATTGCGGTTTCAGTAATAAATTATTTCAATTGTTATAACGATTGCTATTTAAGAGGTCGAAAATAATTTTTAACTTTTCAGATATCAAAACTGTGAATAAAAATGCAAGAATATCTTGTGATACCGAACGAAGATGAAGAGGAAAGGTTGTTCAAACATTACGATATGACAAAAGAACAAGTAAAAAAAGACGTTGCTATTGTCAGAAAATGGATGTCCACACAGCCCAATTTACCTGATTTTCCGGCTTCTAAAAATGGTAGCTACATAAATTAATATGTTTTAAATATATTTATAAAACATTTTTTTTTTTATATAAAGACTAAACAAATATGAATGAATGATAATGTACATTTTATCGGTTGGGTTTATTAACAACTTTAAACGTAAGTTGTAACTAATAATGTCTAATTTTTCAGACGAAATAAATTATTGGATCGAAGGTTTTTTAAGGTTAACAAGAAATAACATTGAAAAAACAATGATTGCAGTGGAAAGCCATTTTCGTTTAAAAACTTTGTTTCCTCAAGTCTTTAGTGTTTGTGATATACCAGACTACGTGGAAAGTGAACTATTTGAATATTTGTAAGTAAATCGTATGTACTTTGATCTATATACAACATATAATTCGATTATATGATTATTTTTAATTTACTTATAACTATAATGATTATACTTTTTACCTAAGAAACCAGAGTAAATGATGATTTAAATTATACATGGACGATATCTGACCATGCAATATACGTCTTATGTGAGTTCAATCATTATCCTCAAAAAGGGTATAAATATTTAATTTAACTCCGATCGGCCATCAGTCTTAATCGAAAAAAAAATACTTACATCTTAGCGTTTCACATATATAATAGTAACCCACATAATATATCATTATTGTCCAAAATATATGACATTTGAAATTAGAAACTAAATTAAAATCGTACTCGTTTTCAAAACCGGTTTTTTGATTTTAAATAAAAACATGACGTGTTTTTGTTATCGGTTTTTGAACCTCAAAATACATAATATATGTACCTAATTGTATACTATAGAAATTATTTATTTTTAATTTATTTACTTTTTTTTTTTTCTGAAGGACGGTCATTTTATAATTATATATTTTTGAATCTGTTCCGCAGGACTATGGTTATGTCACCTAAACATACACCCGACGGACTTAAAGTGATGTACTATGGATTTAACGAAAGAAATTCCCATTTATTTCGGCCAACTGAGATATACAAGAGAATGCGTTTGATGTTAGACATATATCAAAAAAAAGGTATCGACTTTACTGGTATTCACGTTGTGATCGATACAAGGAACGTTACTCTATCGAACATAAGTCAATTTGATTTGTTTCAACTTAAGAACCTCATTAAACATGCGCAGGTTTGTGATATAGAGACATACATATTCTATCACGACATTTAAATGATATCGTTAAAACGTTTTGAAACTTACGCGTTTTTAATTCAGACGATTTAGTTAACGATACCCAAAACCATTAAGAAACATTTGAAACTTTTGTACTATGCAGTTTAAGGCTTTCAAATCGTTTAAAATATTTGAAAACGGTTTAGATAATGAATAATTTAAACATGGGTCATATTATCTATTATAGATATACCACAAATTTAATAAAAAAATGTGAACAACTCTTAAAAAAATTACATACTTATAATATAAGACTATATGATGAAATATATGAAAAAAATAATTTATTTTCAAACACAAAGAAATTTAAAATTATGTAATTAATTTTTAAAACGTTTTGAAAGAAATCGTATTAAGTCGGTTGTATGTATTTATATTTAGAATAATTGATTTTTTTTTTTCAAACGGTTTAACTTCAAATCATTTTGACGACATCATATAAACGTAGTACAGCTATAAATCATGTTTGATTTAGGTACCTAAATTAGTTTTATAATTTATACCTATGTGTAAATAATTTTAACAATAATAATCTACAACTAACTTATACAAATAATAATCAAATCAACAGAAAATTAAACTTGGTTTGTTCAAAATTTAAAAAAATCCATTTTAGAACTACTCAAATCAATAGTTTAAATATATTATATTGATTTTTCAATAATTTGGTAAAATATATTTTGGTTTTCAATTCAGATTAGCTATTTCCAATCATATATTATAGATTGAAAAAGTTAAAATTAATTTTACATTTTTTTTTTATATAATTTAATATAATTTGGAACATTTTATGTTTTAACTTGGACAATCGACATAAATAATATTCTATATTTGAAAACATGTTATCATAGAACATTTTATCAACTTATTTAATTTGTTTGTAAAGTCAAAAAAAAAAAAATTAAAATAAGATTTAAATTTAAAAATAACTTATGACTTCCCACCATTATACGTAAAATATTAATAATACATACCTAGTAAAGTTACATTTACAAATCGACTAATATTATTAGAATTTTCTCTCTTTTTTTTATTTACATATTTTTTATTTATATTTATTTTGAGTTTTGAGTTATAAATTATCAGTGCTTTAACATATTTTATAAATTACATATTAACACATTATACATATTTTTATATTTAATAACATATAAATCAGTTTTTTCGCTCAGATATCAGAAATTAGAAAATAATACCAACTAATAACTAGTAAGTAATGAAAAACCATTTTACCGTAATATGTAGTGTGGCGAGTAGAACCAAAATGTCTATGAAATAGTTGGTAGGTATATTTGTATAAATCAATATTATTTTATAATTGCATACATATTTGATTATAATTTATAAAATATAAATGTTATAGATAAAATATCAGATATTATAAAAATATTTATAAAAGTTATGTTTATCATTTAAACGTAAAAAGTTCATTTTTTACACAAAATATAAATATTTTTGTAATTATTGGGTATATTTTCAGAAAGCCTATCCATTACGTTTGAAGCACACTCATATAATGTTTCCACCGAGTTTTATTGACATAGCCAAAAATATCTTGAAGCCATTTGTTTCGAAAAAGATGTTTACCAGAGTAAGTGCAAACACGTCTATTTTGAATTCGTGTCACGTTTGAAAATTACGTAATTTAAAATGTATTATATCATTATTTTTTTAGTTATCTTTCCATAAGAACCTCGAATCTCTTTGGGAACATATACCCAGAGACGTACTTCCAATAGAATATGGCGGATATAATGGAAATTTGGATACGCTGAGAGGTAATATATTCAGATACATTTCTATTAATTTATTGATGAAATATTAAGACATAGGCTATTTAAAAATATCATAAAATTATTTAATTTCGATTTTATAACTTACCATTTACTCAATGACTTTTTGATTTGGTGAGAAAAAAATTATTATTATAATTAGATTTTCAATTTCGGTCATAAAAAGTAATACATATTGCGTAGATATATGTACATTGTGTTAGCTCATATAGTATTAAATATTTTAGAAATTTAAATTATAACATAATATTCATTACAATAGTAGGCATACAGGATGAATTTGGACATTATTTTCGTTATTTTTTTTTTAAATCTTATAATATTATATCAAAATAACAAACAAACAGTGTATAAATTATTATATACATATAGATTATACGAGTATAAGAATTATTCTTCTGTTTAAACATTTGAATTTTTAATGCACGACCCATCCAATTTTTGAAATACTATATAAAAAAAAGTAATTCATTTACATTCAATTTGCTGATGATGACTCACTCCCTTCCCATGCTTCAAAATAAATGAAAAATCATGAAACAAGGTATAGTTATATGGTTTTTTGTACTTAATTTAAAAACTATAACACTTATCAAATAATTTATAGTATCCTATTCATAGATATAAATAATTTATTAAAAAAAATATTATAACAAAATTTCAAGAAAAAATATATATGTTATTACAGAGGAATGGAAAACGTTGATATTGAAGAACCACGAATGGTTTTTATCGAATGTAAACTACAAATCCGACGAGTCAAAGAGGCTAAAATCTAAGAAAAAATCACAGATATCTCGAGAAACATTTTCATTAAAAACGTTGATTTTGGACTGAAAGTATTATACGAAGATTTTGTTTTTCAAAGATATTCTTTACATATTGTGATATATATTATACTCGTATATTATAAATATTTTTTTTGTAATCTCACGAATATCATTTCTCATAATATTATTTTAGGCAGAGAAATTTTATTTATATATATATATTTATTATAAATGTTTAAATTATAATATTATATTAATCATAGGTAAATAATTTACATTTTTAGTACTTAATTTATATTATTATATGTAAATAAATAAATAATTGATAAATCGTCTCATTACGTCATTCGTTTATTTTTTGATGAAATCAATATCGAATGACATAGGTAAAGCATTTATCTTAATAATTTTATGGATTTCAATTTGGTATAGTTAAATATACTCAAATAAATGCGGTTCGCATTCATTTTTTTCGGTATTTAACGAAATATCAAATAAAAACAATAAGTTGTACTCGTACACAATATAACAGCTGATGGCACCATGATCGATGGACAATATTACATAATATTTAATGATAAAATATCTAATCATTTAATAACAAATTAAATTTCAACTGGAAAACGAATGTTAATAATATTATAATAATATATAATATAACATCATATTGTTATTGGCGTTAATGTTTTACGCCATTTATGAAAAATCAATATTATGTATAAAAAAAAGAATATAATGTATAATAAAAACTTTATGATTAGTAAAATGAAGTATATTTTATACATTTTAGGATTGTTATCGATTAAGTGTTTGTATTCACTAAATGTTTTACTAAAATATGTCATTGAGCTTTGTATTGTTGTGGTATCTCATAAAATTGCTTGCAATTTCTTTTTAGCAATTTTTGAGTAGATTATGTCGATGGGCTTTGTCTTGTCGTACAGGGCCGGTGCTTGGAATATGATCAGCGCTGTCCCGATTAGACAGGTCAACGTGAATATCCATAGGAACAGTCTGTCCAGGACCATAGCCACGTACTGCCAGTCTTCAATGATCTGTGAAAATGTAAACATCGCGTTAGGACATTATTCTCGGCCAAGTCATTTGATCCAGTAAATAATATCTGGTGACACACGGCCCGTGAAATTTGATATGGTACAAATATTTTCTCCATACCGAAATAATTCGATGCAAAAATATTCAGTAAAATATATTTAAAAAACAATATATATATATATATATACCTATATATAAATTACCATACAGAAGATAACTTAATCTATGAAGTACTTAGTGTTTTTATTTTTATCATAACTTGTCTCAATTGTATATTATAAATGGTCAAAAAAAACGTGAAATTATGAAATAATTATAAAATCAAAACTATACTTTAAAGATTTAGTTCTCCATTTTGTGGTATAAAAATTTGATTATTTCATTTTTATATTAGTCCCGTTGTTTTATAACCATATAAAATTAGTTTTAAATTTAAATCTCTTTTTATGGATGTATTCCAGTAAATACAATTCACCAAATGATTATTGAAACTTTGCGAACTAAGCTAAAAACTATAAAAAGACTTCTAAGCATATCCTAATAATCGTGTGATATATGAATTATGAATTTATTCTACAGATATGATTAGTATATAATTTTTGAAATTTTACAGATGTACACACTCGTTTTAATATCTTGCCAATCTGAAAGCTACTTTTCAACATGAGAATAAATTTAATTTTCATTATTGATTGTGAGTGCAAATTTATGAATAATGCGGAAGCTTACATACACTAATAATTATTTCGTAAACTCCGTTAATGTCAATATTTTCTCTAATACTAATATGTAATAAACTATTATATACGATAAGTTGCCTATTTAATACTCTTTAAGAAAATAACCGACTGGAATCATATTAAATACCTTCGATTTACAATATTAATCAGTTATAAGTACTTTGATATAGGCAAAATAATATACATATGTGCGTGGGCTATTTTATGTTTTTGGTTCTTCACCGTAATTCACTCAAATCAAATTTTATGAGGATACTACATGCCGGCTGCCAAGTTTTTAATGGGTTCTATGTAAGGAAGTTTGTGGATATTTTAAGAAAAATTATGAAAATTCAATGCATTTATATATGTATACATAATACATTTCGAAAGAAATTTAATCTTATGTCAGTAAAATTTATATTATTGCGTAATAAAAAGTAATTATTGAAAATGAAGCAAAACCTAATTGGAAAATACAGATTTCTGGTAAAATTAATTTAAATTGATTAATTAATTTAAGGAAAAATAAAAGTTAAAAATGTATAAATATTCAAATACATTTTAAAATAATTAATCTAATTATCAATTTATAATGATAAATAACACGGACAAAAAAACTGCCTCGATTGATCCATAGGATATAAAATAATGAAAACAGTTTTCAGAATATTAAAATCTAATTATATAAAGTCCTTAGGTTTTATCTTATCTTTAGGTCGATCTTATGTTCATGTCGCGGTCCTATTGGAAGTGTTTTAATACTTGGAATTATTCGAAATTTCTCGCTTTTAGATTTCTTAAATAAAGTCTAAGAATATTGATTAATATTATGACCCTTTATCAAAATTGGTTGTATAAAAATTTAGATGATCCTAGAATTTTAGATTTTTATAGATATCGTTATACAATAAAACCATTCAGTACTCCGTAAACGTTAGTATAGCATCTTTTCAAGCTTTTAAATCACAAAAATAATTTAAGAATAATTGAATATAAATATTAAATTCGATTCATAGAACAAAATGACGAAAGACGAGCCTTTTTATAACCTCAAAATAGGAAGTTGTGTTTGAACTTTAATGTATCTAACTGCAATTTTTACAAATTTACCAATTCTGTATTTATATCATTTATCGACAAAAAAAATAACACAAAAGGTCGTGATTAATAAATTATTATGAAACGTCCACGTACAAGATGAACTCATTTTGGAAACCATTTCGTAAAAATGTTGAAAAGACAATTTGAAAATGAGTTGTTACTGAATAACTTTGGGGATGGGGGAACACAATAATAACATGACACTTGCCTCGTCGAATTTGTCTTGGTTTTTGACATGTTGAGCAATGAACTTTGCGTCCTGAATGGTCTGCATGGCCGGGTCGTGCCTGGGCCGTTGGTCGACCGGACACCCGAGCTGGTGCTGGTGATGGTGGTGATGGCTCTCGAATGCCGGGCTGGCCAATCCGTCGTCCGTGGTCGTGGTCGGGCTGAACATGTCGTCGTACTCGTCCTCGGCGTCGAGCTCGATCGCGTCCTCGTCCTCGTCCGACGCCATGTTCACCACGGTGTCGTTGGACCCGGCCACCGCGGACGACCCGGTGCCCACGCCGCCGACCGGGGCGCAGATGCCCCGGGCACCGCAGTACCGGGTCGCAGGCAACGGTGGCGGCACGTCGTAATCGAAACTGTAACCGCGGTTGTAGCCCAGGTACTTGTCGATCTCGGACGGTACGTCGAACACGCCCGACAGGATATCGCCGTGTTTCTCGTCGTCGTCGTCGTCGTCCTCGTCGATAGAGTCGCCCTTCTTGGGCCGCTCGATGAACAACACCTTGGGCAGTATTTGTATGAACAGCTTCACCACCCACGGTCTCATTTTGTGCGTCACCGGTGACCTGTTTAAACATGCGTTCAAAAACAACCGGTTTACAGAATTAACACCGTACAGACTTTCAAGTCGCTCGAAACACGGTATGACAATATTATCACTGTGTATTTTGTCATCTTGCAGTTCAGACGTAATATAATGATATTTTTTATTCGTTTAAAATGTTTGCGTTATATATATAAAAAAAAATAAATAAATAATATATCTCACCTGAAATTTACATTCAAGACGGCCACCGTGACGAACACCGACAGGGTGACCAGGACCATGGTGAACAGCAGATATTTGCCCAACAGCGGTACGGTGAGTGAGGTAGGCGGGATGATCTCGATCAACAGAAGGAAGAACACGGTGAGCGACAGGAGTATCGATATGCACAGCGATACCTTCTCGCCGGACTCGGAAGGCAGATAGAAGACCAACACGGACAGAAATGATATGCCCACGCACGGTATGATCAGGTTGACCGTGTAGAACAGCGTCTTTCGCCGGAGCGTGATGTAGAAAAATATGTCCAGGTACGGTTCCTCGCAGCAGCCGTAAAACTTTTCGTTTCTCACTGCGGGCACGCTCATGATGTCCCATTCCACCGACAGATAGTAGTCCTGTAGATCGATACCCACCTCGATCACGTCCGAATCCGGAGCTTGGGAAATGTGCCGCAGATCCATCTGTCCGAACGTGAAAATACCACAAAAAATTATTCGATTATATGGTCATCGCGATAAAAGTTAAAAATATGATGCATTTAATTATGGATTAAAATATCGATTATTTTTGGTTTTCAGGGGAAAATTAAAAAAACTCGATAAATAAAGGCCGTTTTTTCCACCCAAAAGTATGTTGGAAAATGTGGAAAAATTTATGAAATAAAATAGGATACATTTCCGAAAAAATTAAATTTTAAAAAAGTATAATATCCGTGATGGAATTGATTATCATGTTTCTTTTTAATAGACATTTCCATTTATATTTCTCGGAATGTGAATACGAAATATTTATTTATAAGTACTTTGTAGGTTATTTCTATTTTTTACTTTTATTTCGTTAATGTATTATGTACACTACACCCATATAATATACGGTATCACACAACACTCGTATATCTGCACTTATAAGTTATAATACTTTTAAAATTCATACCGATATACTGTTTTTTATTTTTTTTTCGAAAATATAACGCTTTCCCCCCAATTTTGACCGATAGAATGGTTGTTCTCCAACCATTATTTTCTTTTATAACATTTTACAACAATTTCACCTTTTTTGCATTTTTCTTGAAAAATAACTTTATTTTCCGAAAAATACTGTCAAAATATGTTGAGCTCTATATTTGGAAATACAATATTCAATTAAGTCCCAAACCACTCGTTTATGTTTCAAGATATTTTACAATTGGTACGTATATAGTCTATATACTATATATTAAAAATTTTTATCTAAATATTTTTATTTTTTCCGATTTTCTGCCATATTAAGTTGCATTAAGTTTGAATTAAAGCTGCAAAATTATGTCACGGTCTATGCATAAAAAGTTTCGATATCATATTTTGAAACTGTTCGGGGGAGAGTTTTCGGGGTACTCTGATATAACATTTTAAATTACCTAATTGAAAAAAAAATTCATAATATACAATATGTCAATATGTACACAGTTTTTAAATAGTATTAATTATGTATTAGTCTTAAATTATACAATACAAACAAAAAAGAATTGATATGAAAAAGTTCCACACTATGTAGAACCTTTTCGTATGAACATTATTATAACTAATATGACGTAAAATATTTTTATATTGTATACGCATAGATTAGAAAAAATTACATCAAACTAACGTGTATTAATTTAATTGAATATAGATATTTTTTATACAATACAATATACTTATAGTGTGATTAGATTCTACATAATGCTTATGAAATTAATCATTAAAATTTTCATTTAATTTCAAAAAATAAAGTGGTATAGAACATTTTTATTCTAAGCTCGCTGTGTAAAGAATAAACAATAAAATTAAATTGTGTAAGAGTCAATGTTTTAGTAGAAAGTTAATAATTTTCCAGCTCAATTTCATTTAAGATTTCAACATCAAAGTTCGTTGAATTTTTTCCAAAATACACTGAACCAAATATCATTGGTAGAATTAATAATATGCAATAATCAAATTTTAATAATCGAATATTTGTAGAAATAATATAATTTTTATTATTTTAATGTACATATTGTTAAAATAATAAAAAATGTGTTTAAAATAACTAATTCATTTTGTAAATATCACGAAATATATAAGTTTTATATATAATTGAATATTAATAATTTGTAAAATGAATACAGATTTTGATATTATAATAAAATATGTTATTAAATTGATAAAATAATCTGTTTAAATTGACTATTTATAAATGGGCGTTTGTTCTACGAAGAAAAAAAACACAAAATACTTATAAATGAATTAACCAAATATTTGTTAATCCAAATGAATTTGTATTCAATCAGACAATTTTACCCAAGAAATTGATAAAAGATATTGTTAAATCAATAATATGTTTTGTTATTTTACTGTTAAATTAATGAATATTTTATTTCGAAATCAACTAACATTTTATTGGACGTATATTCAACCATATTATTAAATTAATCTATATTTTCATTGAAATCACAGATATATTTAGTTCAGTGTAATAAGTTTAAAACAATATAAAAAAAAACATTAAAAACTTTAAAAAACTTTAAAAACAAATAATAACAATTTTTGGGAAATTATACTCGGCTAATAGTAGCTGAAAAATTCAACGATCCAGATATTTGGACGACGGGACTCAATTCCATAATTCCGTTTACGAACGATCATAATATTATAGTATATATGCCTACTACCCAATATATATTATTATTTATATATTGCAGTGTTTACCGTAATAAAAACATAAAATAAAAAATATCAAAAATTACAATAATAGTGTCAATACTGCAGCGGTGCGATGTCACATCAAAATCAAATACAACTGTGTGATTCATTAACTCTTTAGTGTCGCTAAGTCTGGTGACCATTGCCCACCCAAAAATTACCTTTTCATCGACCGAAAAAAAAAGAATAAATCTCGGACACACATTGGACTCACATTGGAAAAACGCCACCTGAACAGACCGCTAATCGTTTTCTCACCATATATCCGTCGTACGTCCACGATCCGAACTTCATAAAACACGTTTGCTCGTCGAACGGGAAGTACTCGACGTTGATCTCGCAAAACGATTTGTAAATAGCTGGTGGTTTCCACATGACTTTGCCCGTATAGTGCAGTATAGCTTTCGTCATTATTGTCACTTCGTAATTACCATCGGCACTGTAAATATTAACAATATTATCGATTAGCTCAGAAGGGCTTTAAACAGATAAAGTCAAAATAACAGTGTTAAAAATCCGACAATAAATTACATTATGATACCTACCCAATGAAACATATTTAAAGTTATAAATATTACTTGGATTTTATTGCCCTAAAAATATGCAAATACTGACTTAAAAATTTAAAAAAAAAGCATTTTAAATGTATTTTTTGATAATTCAATGAAAAAAAAATATTAAACAAAATTATATTTTAAATTTTTATATTGAGGTAGGTGTTAGGAATATAAGGTATTTTGACTTTTCAATCTGAAATTTGAAAACCTAAGAGTTTTTAGAAAAAAATATATTGAAATATATACGAGTATTAATGACTAATAATTGATAAGATAATCAATACTTTATATTTAATATTTGCAAAAAAAATTTTAATTTTGTGAAAAATGCTTTAAAACATGAAAAACTTTCGTAAAAATATTGAAAAATGCATTTATCTGGACATAAAATTTATCAAAAAATTAATAATGACATCTAAATAATAACAACTAAAACACATTTTTTACCGACAGTGCTACGTTTTAAAAACATTAGAAGAAAAAATTACATTGCATTTAATCCCAGCTCTAGTTATTAATGAACGGTTATGAGCACTTACCAGATACCTCACCCTGTTAATTAACACCAGAGTCGGGGTACTCCACTATACATATACGTATAACAGTGTCTCACGCGTTTCCCGTGTTGAATCTGACAATCTGATTTTTATTGATAACTAGATTAGGTATGATATAAAAATTTAATTAATATACAATTTGTTTTAAAAATAGATTTGATTATAAAGTATAAAAATAAATTGAGACACGGGCAACACGGTACACGGTGGCAGTAGAACACTTATACATTAAATTACATCTGGAGGTATTATCTCAAATATCAGTTTCAAAATTAAACTGATACGTAAATTATTATTATATTATTCTCATTATAATTAGGATTTTAATGTATTATTTATATAAATGTATTTTCGTTAAAAACAAATTAAAGCTCATACGTTTAATTAGTTGTGATCAGACTCAGAGATATTATTGGATTTAGTTTCAAGAATATAATATTATTCCATTTTTATTTATGATTTTCTCATGTGTTATAGTATGTTGAACAATGAGAAATTAAAATCGTGTATATTACCAACAAAAAAAAAAAAAAACATCACCTTGCTCATACTTTAATAAATTAAAAACTAATTAATTAAACGCAAAACGATGATGATTATTATATTAATATTAATAACCATTCAACGTCCAAATTACAACTAGTGTAAATATATCGACGGATAAAAGGTAAAATGGGTTAAGCGACATGTATTATACTACGGGATAATCGACAGCTGAAGCTTTTAAATGCACACTCATTAGTATTCCTTTGGCCATTTTATAATGAGATATTTAATTTCTAATTTTTGGTATAAGCGACATTTTTGAGATAAAAACGACCACAGGTAAAACGAATCAGCACTAAGTGCCCAAATTAGTAAAGTTTTCATTTAACTCATTGAACTTGTAGTTAAAATTAGACATGAACGTTTGATATTATTATTGGCCATCATTGTAATTTAATTTAAACATATGAAAACCTCATTTCTAATGTATTAATAACGACTAAAGACATAACGCCATATTTTTGATCTTATATAATTTTATTTTTGTTTTTCTGAAAAGTAGTGCAACTGTCGTTTAGCCCCTTTTGCATTTTACTCGTCAATGTTATGTTCATTTTTGACGTACTTGTTATATAAGACTATGTCCGGTAACCAAATGTGCTCGGACGGTACATGTAATGTATCTACTCCGCCGTAGTCTTCAGGATTCCATTTTAGTTTATAGTCATTCCATTCCTAAAATAAAGAATAGTTTGAAAATGTAATTCATACTTTTAAAATAAACTATACATTCAATATTATGTCTTACTTGTTCCACCCATACATTTGTCGTCATAATTTGATTTCTTAAATTCTAAAAAAAAATAAAAAATAAAATATCTATGTTTGTTTATTACTACGTTTTTGTGACGTATCATAACGTAATCATATATCACAATTTAATAAATAATAGATATCGTCGATTTATCTTGATATTAAATTGCGATTTAAACAAAACGTCTTATACGAGATGTACCTACAGTATTTTCGGTTAAATTGTAATTACATAACTTTACTACAGTGATGGTTCACTAGAATAATAAATCATCAGAATTCAGAAACAATTTTTCAGCTGTCATCAGAAAACCCCAATCAGTAAATGTCATCATTTATTGTCGAAATAACATCAGAAATACCGAAAATGTTGTTACTTATATTATGTATTATTTTCTTCGATTTTTCTAGGGGACATTTTTAATAAAATGTATTTCGTTAATAACTGGAAAACGCCCCTCGACCGAATACTATATTAAAATGAATTTTGAGCAATCGGAAGTTTTCGAAATTAATAAAAGTAATTAATAATATTATTGTAATATATTGTAACAAAAATATGTTCTTTTGTACAATTTAATTAATAATATTAAGTTACACATTTATTGTCCTAACATAAAAAAACAAAAAAAAATATCGTAAGTATAGTATTGCAGTATAATAAACGTCTGGTAACATATTTTATTTTATATTATTTGCATTTTATTTTATATCACTTGTACTTATAAAGGGCTAATCTAAAACGAATGGTTCACTTTATACTTCGTTATTATTATTTCATTATTTATTTGAAGAATTCATGGAGTACTAATTACAATTTTAATGAAAATAAACAGTAAATTATTCAGTGGCATAACGATTGGATGACACTTTATTTTTGGAGAGTGTCAAGATTAACGCCAGAAACTATAATTCGAGATTTTGACAAATTATATTATGATCAGATCCATCCAGATAGATTATTTTATGTAACTCATTGTTGACGGAAATATGAATACAAAAATTTATTTAAATTTTATAATATTTCAAATTAATGTTAAATTTACCATAATTAATTAAAACTGTCAGGAATATACCTATATAACTTTTAAAAGAAGAATACATAGAAACAATATCTAGAACATTATTACAGTTTAAATATGGTTATTTGGTTATTAATTTTATTCTCATAAAATGAAAATATCATGTACGTGTACTCACAGTCTATATACTAGAACTAGAAGGGTCGTTCTTATTTTTCTGGACATATACAATTACCGAATACGATATTATATATTATTTTTAGACATTTACATTTTATATACGTGCATAAAAGATCATTTTTGATGATTGTTATTGTTTAATGGGCCTCAAAGCGGTTTATTTTGTTGTAAATTACTGATTCTAAATCCAACAGATATGTACTCCAATATTAATTAATTTTTAAAACGTTCAAATATTATTTAAGACTTGCTCCAGAGATCATACATGGTACAATTTCCATTTTTATCATTTTACTATAATAATACTGGCTTGAAATCAGAAAAATTTGTTATGTTGCAAATACAATAAATTAATTAGCTAAAAATATTGTCAAAAAAAGTGTGATGAAGGATCTCTGTAGTAAGTTCTAAAAACTCTATTAACGTTGTCAAAATTCTGATTGGAATACGCATTTTGACAATTAGTTAGAACTAAAATAGTCTATTTGAGTGGAAAATATAAATTTTTTCATGGTTGCGATATAAATCACTGACATGACGTTTACGCGGATGTATGAAATAGCTCTCCGTGTAATTTTATATGGGTTAATAAAACACTTATGATAATTCAAAATTCACACAAGCACAAAGCCATCCAGTGAATATGAAATATTTCCTATATAAAAATCTTTAACATACAGCATTTTCGTGGCCCTTTAAGAGGACGCCACACCGACAGTTTTTCAATGAAGAATTTGCTTTAGCATTTTTATTAACTTACTTAAAAACATGTTAGAAATACGAAACAAAAAACAAATAATAGCTAACAACATTATCTAGTGACTCATGAATTTTTGATACATATATTTTTTATATATTATTATTTTTAAGACGCTATGTTTTGACGGCATTAAAACACGTTCTCGCTTTCTAAGTACAACTTCTTCCCTAGTTATCGAAGATTCAAAATGTAAACAGAATTTTATAGATGAGAATGTTTGCTACTGATAAAAATAGAGTTTTTTTTTAGTTAAAATAGTTTTTAAATTTGAAATTTTGGAATTTTAACGTTTTTCAACCAAAAATTTTTAATATTTAAATACTATACTTATTGAACAAAAACTTTATACTTGGTCTTATTTTAAGTTCTCATATTTTATTTTATGAATGTATTTCTCTTTTATGATAATTTTTGACATAACAGCTGTGATCTGAAAGCCTTAAATAGTTTTTGAACAAATTTTGTGATTGCACGATAATAAAAACCGGTAGAAATATGAGACTATTTTTGAATTAAGTACTTTTAAAACGCATTTTAACATTTTTTTTTAAGAAAAATAAAAATTAAATAAACGAAAAATATTCAAATATATTTTTAAAGTAATTTAAAACTAGATCAGTATCAGTACCATTTTTTTTATCGTTGTGTAATCACGATATTAATTAATAACCTTGATTAGGTACGCATTCAAATGCAGTGCAACATTAAAAGTAGAAACAATATTGTATTACTATTTTAAAGATGATAAGTTAAACTATGCTTTTTTGGGAACCGATTAAAAAAGTTTATACAAATTTAAAATATAGCCTAGTAAAAAGGCGTATTTAGTGAATATCTAAATTGTATATGTATAAAATAAAATATAATTTTGAAAATAAAATTCCAGCAAAATTTCAAAAAAATGTTTATCTTTTAAAAGGTGTAATACGCTTTAAAAAATTCGTTAGTGTAGCGTCCTCTTAAAATAGATACCTAATATTATGTTTTATTTTGTTCGCCTTTAAGTATTTTTTTTTTTCAAACAAAAATAATAATTGTTAAATTAATTTTGAATTATATATTTTAAAGTTGCCGATGGATTGGATACATTGGTTTATTTTCCGCGGGCTATATTATAATACATATCCTATATAGTTACGCCACTGAATAATGAATAATATACCTATGATGCTCGCTGAATTAAACCGGTTTTCATTGAAATCGGAAATAATCGTTACTATGATTTTCGTGTAACTAATACCGTTTAATGAACTTACTACTTCGATGAGTTGCGATAATTTTAGGCCCATTTTCACCGTCAGCCGGTCGGAATTGTTGCCGACGGGTCTGATGAGCCTGTTGTAGTTGCTCAGCAGATCGTCGTACAGCCGTTTGGCGTCGGCGCTCCCGTACACCGAAGCGTACGGCATGGCCAAATGTCCGACGAGAACCGAGGCCAAAACCGCGAAAATTATTTTCATATCTACAAACGAAATCATGACGAAACGACATTATAATATATAATATATTGTACAGCCGTGGTTTAAACTGGACAGCGCGTACATATTTAAATGATAATGATAGATTAACTATTTTTTTTTTTTTTTTTTTTTTTTTGAATACCAGTATTTAAACGTGTGCTTGTTAGGAATTCGTTACCAAAGAAATATAATTTAAATCCGTTCACCGTTAACTTTGACGTCTGGAAGTAGATAGGTACTTGTAGTTTTCGAGTGCGTATATAAATCATGCGATCGGACCCTAAACTGGAGTATTGTCCGCGGTTGCTTCATAGTACGTCACAGAATATTTTAGCATTCACATACAGATTAGGTACTCGAAATAATATATTAATGAATCGATATACCTAGTGAACGAAGTATAAATTCAATAGTTACCATTTTAAAATACGTATTCGCAATAATAGAGTAGGTACACATAATAATATATATATGGCTTCGGGTGTATAGTCAATAATTATATTGGGTCGTACCAAATATCTACTCTTGTAACCACAATGATAGGTATATATATATATATATATATATATTATCAAAACGTGATAGGACGTTTAGCACGAAATTCGATGTAGAAACACGTCGTTCCTGTATTGTAGTATAAAATGTATTTAACGGGCCATGATGTTATCAATAAATGCGTAAGATATACGATAATGATCTGTAAAATAAATTATTATAATATTACGTTAGTTTATTTAACTACAATATATTATATTCATTCAATTGTAATCAATGGTTTTCGAATACAATATCTTGCAATATTGTATATAATATCTAATATGCACGTCTCATGCGCGACTATAATTAGTCAGATCTATTTTGATAACTAACGGTTTTTTAAAAATTAGTTTTTTTACAATAGCTAGTTATATAATTATTAATCCATAATTGTTTGTTTGGAATTTTACAATAAATATTGTACGTACCAGTGAGATGTGATTATAACTTGTATGCACCTAATATATTAATGTTAAAATATTGATACGATTTATTGAGTTATAACCATATTATAATATATTATACTGTATCGCTTTAGATGTACACAGCACGCAGCGATTGACGCAGAATATATTTTTGTTATTTCAAGATTTTTAGACGAAAACGTACTCAGATTCAGTATTTAGATATTTTGTAAAGTCTGAAATACAATTTCACTCGAGATCATAAAAAAATACCATTAAAATATGATACTGACAAGATTAACTATTTTACCTAAATTTAATTGCCAAAGTTTGTTTGTTTGTACGATATAGAAATCCGTATGGTTTAACTGATCAACATCAAACTTTTGCATAGATATTTTTCGTATTCCGAGAAAAATTCCTTAGTAGCACGAAACATCCCAGAGGATACCCATAAGAGTCCTCAAGAATATAAAGTAGGGACTTCCCAGTGAGTCCCTCTAGTCTGTGGAAGCATGCCGTAAGGATACCCATTTAGGAGTTTAGTCAGGATATCCACAGGAGCCCTAGATAGGATACTGTAGGGAGCCCATGTACTGTCATATCAGTATCATTCATCAATACACATCACACATTTTGTGCATGAATAAATAATTGTGTAAGAGTATACAAAAATATAGATATGGCGAAGGAATGTCCCTCATTTTTGAATTGTCACTGTGCATTTGATAATAGAATGGACGCATATCAGTAAAAAAAAGCTGGGTATACTTTGATATATAACATACTATTAGTTACATTTTTGGGTAGTGAAAAATTAAAATTTGGTTAGATTATAACTCAAGGTGGACTGGACACATATTTTCGCAGTTTTGGTAACCATAATTTTGTTTAAAACCCTATTAAATTACTTTACAATGGATTAAATTATTATTATTTAATTATTATTAAATTATTCTTAAAACCTGTAGTAAATATAAAAATATTATAATTTATTTCAATTTTCCCCACCCTAAAAATATCACACTTTACTCATAGGCATGCTCATGCCCATTTCCTCTTCCACATCCAGTTTCATCCATACGTGTATACGTAAATAAATTGATTCAATTTGTTACTTTTCAGCTCATAATATGTAGCTCCAAAACGTACCGAAAAAGCAAGGTCCGGACTTGCTGAATAAGAACATTTCTTGATCTAAATAAAAAAAATGTATTGGATCTCTTTAGCACAATCTCGGAGAGGTCTAGATAGTTTTATTTGAAACATTTTCCAAAAATAAAATGGACAGCGAATCATATTTGGGATACGTGTGGGACAAGACTGTAATGGGATAATAGAGGGATATCAAATATCTTGAATATTTGGATAATCTATTGCGGAGTGTCCTCTAAGAGTCTTTAAAGCAATTCCTATAAATACCTATAAGACGGTAATAGGGTAATAGGGTAATAGGACAGAATTAGGAAAACTGATATTTTAAGAATATTGTCGGTATACCTTGAAGTTATTCGTGGAGTCCTCGAGTGGACTCTAGTGTAGGACAGTAGTAGACTATCCCACGGATAAGCTGGTACTACTAGGGCTTCAGATAATTCTCATATTTCTATAATCTTCAGTATAGTAATAAAATATTATTATTACTCGTAAATAAATTAAATATTTTTTAAATGTTTAGATATTATGTTAATTTAAAACAGACAACACTTGACAAATAAATTTAAATTACTGTTGTATAATATTACATATTATATAAATAAAAGACTTTGGTAAAATAAATTATAAAAGTATTCCGAGTACATCCATCCAAAAAAGTATTCAGAATATATATTCCAATATTTAATAATTATAGTATTCCTTAAGTATTTGAAATACCCTACAAAATGTATTTCAAAAAAGTTTAGAATACCTAGATTTTTTTACTAGATTTCAATAACAAAAATAGTATCTAATTAAAATATCATTATATATAATCATTTTTTCCTGTGTAAATGAATACACAATAATACAATATTGATAATCACACCTTCCCAGTGGCGGTTCGTGTGTAGTGGCGATAGGGCGATCGCCTCCCTATCAAATTACTCATTATAAAGTTAGATATTGATTTAAATATTAGCAATTATTTGTATTTATACTATATAATGTACTTTCAAAATATTATTATCGAAAGTAAAAATTGTTTTCCATTGTTATAAAAATACTACGAGATAATCGGAGTTTAAAAATATATGTAGATAATAGCACGGCTGAAATAATATATACCTATTATACATCTGCGCGGTTATCGAATATCCAACAGCGCTCGGCGCTGGGTCGACGTTGACAATCGCTCGTCATAACTACCTATATGATCAAAATTCAAAACACAAATACATAGGAGGTGGAATTCGATAATAATATGGCCGCCGGAGTGATACGTATAATCGCTCGACATGCATGTGGATTACGGTACAATGCGGAATACGTTAATGTGTATTTACAGTGTGTTCGTGACGCGTGCACATTTACTGTATTATTTATTTATTATTTAATAAATTTATTCTTTGATTTTATTATTATAATATAGCAGATACAAATGCAGTATCATATTGACAGAAAATTGAAATAAAACAACCTGGAACACCTGTTTAGTAAAATGAAAGATAGACACTTAATTTTGAGTATAAAATGTATAAGAATTGTTTTATTATTTTGTAATTTTCATTTTTTACTAAAACGTATTTATATTTTTGTTTTTCTATATGTTATTAATTTTGGTTTAATAAATACCTGTTAAAATGGTACATAATTATTATTGTGTTCTATACTTTTCAAAAATTAATAATTTTTAATCGCCCTCCCACTTTCAAAGCCAACGAGCCGCCACTGAGACTTATCTATAAATTATAAATTATATCCAAATTTTAATATTGTGTGAATTATTGAAGTAATAAGTGATTAGGCATTCTTTTGTACAACTTAATAAAGAAGCATTATACTATTAATTCAACTTTTTTTTGTAATAGTTAGTATTATATATCTATATTTAGTCTATTAATATTATCAATAAAAATTATTATTATTTAAATCAATATATTAAAAATTGGAAAATAATATTACTGCCCCACTATTATAGTTGATTACAATATAAGAAAATATAATATACTATAAAATACTATATGTACTTATACATAAATAAATTTACAAATAAAAAAATTATTTTTAAAAATGTAATTGCACATTAATAAAGTATTCCAAATACTGTATTAAATAGGTACTTAAAAAAAACATTTAAAAAATATTCGGAATACATGAAAAGTATTCTGAATAGATATTACCCAAGTCTGATAAATAACAATAATGTAATTTGTTACAAGGCACATTTATAAAAGGGTAGAACATGTATAAGCGATCAGTGGCGGATAGTGGGCTTTGAAAGTGGAAAGGCGATTGAAAACTATTCATTTTTGAAAAGTACACCTATCACACAATAATAACTGTGTACCAATTTAAAAGGTATTTATTAAACCAAAATATAAAAAAATAAATATATAAATACGTTTTACAAAAACCGAAAATCACAAAATAATAAAACTTATACGTTTTATACTCAAAATGTAAGCGTTTATCTATCATTTCACTAAAAAGGTCTTCCCAGTTGTTTTATTTCAATTTGCTGTGAATATGATACTGAATTCCTATCTACCTACTATATTATAATAATTTAATATACACCAATAATACAAGAATAAATTAAATAAATAATAAATAAATATAGAAATTATAGAAATATGCACGCTTCACGAACACAAACACAGAAAATACACTTGTATATACCTACACATTATTCCACCTTGTTCCGTAGTCCACATGCATGTCGGGCGACGATTCGTATCGCTCCGGCGGCCGTGTTATTACCGAATTCTCCCTCCTATGTTTGTGTGTTTTGATCGTATAGTTATGACGAGCGATTGCCAACGTCGTTCGAACTGAGCATTGTTCGTTACTCGATAACCGCGTAAATAGGTAGGTACCTATTTTAACCGTGCTATTACCTACATATATTTTTAAACTCTCATTACCTTATATAGTGTTTTCATAACAATGGAAAACTATTTTTATTTTTGATAATAATATTTCGAAAATGCATTACAATGTAAATATAAATAATTGTTAATATTTAAATCAATATCTAACTTGTTAATATGTAAGTAATTTGCTACAATTTTAGAAGGGGGGCGATCGCCTCGTAAGCCGCCACTGTAAGTGATTAAATAATTAAGTATAGTATTTAAAAACAAATTTTCTAAATGTGTGCCAAACGCAGTTCAAAATTCGAAAAATCCAATGTACGGCAAGAAAATGTTGAATCGAACCCAATTAGAAAGTTGTAATAAGAGAAAAAATTTAGAAGTTGAACAAAAAATTCGAATTTAAGTGAAAATTTCAACTCCATCGAAAAAATTGAACTCAGGCAACCCATGAAATATATAAAAGTATCTATGATATTTTTTAATAATTTGAATTTTTACATTAATTATGCGTATCACGGTGATTATTTTTGTAGATAGTTGTAGTTAACTAAAAAAAAAAATAACAAAAATAATCATATAAATTCAGATTCATGTTCAGATTATTAACAATAACCTTTATAGTTCAGTTAAGTTCGGCGGCTCAAAATATATATTATGCAGAAAAGTAGGTGGTAAAGGTATCACCAAACTACAAAATGTATAAACTTGATTTCTTATGATTTTATAATAATCAAAAAATTATCATTTTGAAAAGAACTTCATCTACTTTTATTATACCTACGAGAAGAACCATATTTAGGGAATTGCTTTACTGGAAAATTTCCTAGGAGCTCGGAAATTCAACGGGATTGTTCAACCGCTTATTATTGTATTTTTTTAATTTTTAGGGATGGCTTTTGATTTAGTTGATAACCATTTTTTACAAATAACAACTAACAAGTTATTAAAAAAAGATCATAAACTTTTGTTGGAGACTGTCAATGTTCTAAATTCGGCTCTGCTAATGAGTACATGCAGAGGATTTTACACGAATTTTGGTATCACTACAAATATTTCTATAAGTATAACGTGTTTCAAATGACTGATCTTGAAAATCATAATTATTATATAAAAAAAAAAACAGAAACTGGTTGTATACACTTACAACAACTTTGCAGATCAATGTTAATCCAGTCAATGTAATTATAATAATAATTTATTGTATATGATTGCGAACGAGGTAACTTTATTATAGAATAACTATGTAATTGTATTTTAATCGTTGGTTAATATGGAATGTCTCCGTCATTGTCAATTTTAAATAGATATTATTCAGAAAAGCATTTTTAAGATTTAATCCGAGTTTTTATTAAAAAAAAAAAAATGCATTTCAAAAGTAGCGTAAAAACGATTAATATAAGAAGACGTAAAACGATTTTAAAAGAAACTAGATTTAGAAAAATTAATTAATTCTAAGTTATCAAACATTTCGATCGTCCAAATTATCGTTAACGGAACCGATTGTGAGGCATTCTACTTTCGAGTTTCAGAGTAAATATACCGAGCTATTGGCCTATAGCTAAAGTGATGATACGATGAAAAGTGATCGCAAAAGCATAAAAAAGTCGACGAGAAGCCCCATCGAATATATGATCGTTTTCCGTTATATAATAAAGTCGCGTGGATAATAATACTCGAAACTTGCCGTGTATACCTACGCGAAGTGGTATCAATAAAGCTTTAAAACGACAAAGGAAATCGATTAAAAAAAAAAAAAAATATTCGTTTTTATCGGCATATACTATTATCATATAATATATATATACAACACACACACACACACACACACACACGCGTTTACTCCGTTATCGAATATGGCACCGACAGATCGGGTGGGGAAGAAGACGGTGGCAGCGTGATAGGGATTGTGTCAAGGGGAAAACGGTCCATTGTGGGTGGAGAGCGCGCGCGTATCGATCGACCTTGTTTTCAACGGCTTAACCGTCCGTTTCGTATATATATTATTATTATACTTTCGTTCGCGGGATCGTATCTGTACGCGGCGACGGTTTCACGGTCCCCGGACACGGACGGACCACGCGTCGGACCGGACGGCCAGTGTATCGGACCGGCCCGAACGTGAAATCTCGGCTCTTTTCTTTTATTTTTTCCGGTCATAGGTCATTTTTTCATTTTTTTTTTTTTTTTTAAAGTCATCGTTTATAAACACTTACTTCGTTCGAGGCCGTACAAGTAGAGTGCACCCACGGCGACCGCCTTTTTTCCGGACACGATCCAGCAGCCGGGGGGTTATTGGTTACACGTCGTTTCCGACCGATCGCCACGACGGTTTCCACCGTACAACGCGCATTGTCGACGTCGCAAACCGATAATGTCCGTAGTGCTGTGGTCCCGTACCCAGGGCGTCTGGGTACGAGCGTCGGTGTGTATATTACGCGCGGGCTCGGAGCGTAGTGAGTACGGCGCACTGATCTCGGCCGGAGCCCGTCCGCGATTCATCCTAGTGCCGGTCGACGGCGGCGGTGGCGGTGCCGCTATAGGGGAGGGGAGGGTCGAACGCGCACGAACGGCACCGAGCGCGGCGACGAGCGCGGCGGGCGGACCCTGCGAGTCGATAAAAACGGTTTGTACGGGACGAACGCGTTCGAGCCGGGATTTAACGCTCGTTAATAGATAAATATCGTATTTACCGTTTTCCACTACACACATTCTCAGCTAGGTATATAATATACATAATATACAATGCAATGGACATTGACGACATTGTTAAAGTGCAGTCCATCTGGACGTTTTCGCTGGATTTTCATTGACTTGACTCGTTTTTCGGGACACAAAATCGAGAATATTGGACGATTCATATTTTTATGAAATTTCCACGCGTCACACGTCACTCTGTACCCGCCCATACACGTTTTCGTGTTTGCCCAACATCTCGGCGACGTGTGTTGATATGCGTACAATAATATATGTAACGTCCCGACGTTTATAAAACGTTTCAAAGAAGCTGCATTATTGACACATTTTCACTAAATAACATATTTTATATGTTCCCCGGACGTTTACAGTTATTGCACTGTCGGGACCGCCCTGAGGTGGGGTACATATAAGTTATATATGTACGTATATAAGTTTAAATAAATCATAACAAATAACATACATAACATACACAACATAGTCTATTGTTTATAATATGGAAACCTGTCTTTTCAAATACCACTACTTTTATAAAATGTTCACAATTTTGAAATCACATTTGTCAAGAATAATCATTTTGATAAATCGTGATAATAGATCATACACAATATTCAACATTTCAAAATATTATTATTTAGTATATTATACATAAATTGAACAAAAAATACTTTTAAAAATATTTATTAAAATACACTCTATACAAACATTAGCTGAAATAGCGGGAGGCATGGATCCGCCTGACTCTCCCCTGTAGGCAACCTTGTTCACTTCCCCTTGAGTTATGAGCAATCTAAAATTCGGTTTTGGACTATCCAAAAACGTTACTTTTAGTATGTTATATACCTTAGTGTACAACATATTTTTCCACCGATCCGAGCTCGTTCTGTCTGTTATTAAATGCGATCATCTATATTCAATATTTACATACCTTTTGATAACTTTATTTCACACGGAACAAGCATCTGAGTAGGTAGGTAGATCGATTAAGGCGTCTGTTAGTTAGCTCCCCAAAACTATAGGGTATATTGTTGCTCGTGGTTCATATCTTAGTGTAGATATTCTTTTTTGCATTATTTTACAAAAATTATTATCGAAATATTATTAATCGGATGTTGCGAAAGAAACATCCATATAACATCTCGTAAAAGACATCATTGCAGGATAAATATGGTTCCAGCAACATCCCCAGAATGTTCCCATAACTTGGTTTATAATGTTTCATGTTTCATAGAAACATCCTGACGATGTTGTTAGGACAAGTTTTTGCACAGTGAGATATATACATCCCATTTTTTGTGGTATTATTCAGTTTTCGAGAATTGTGCCCCATTGTCCCAAAAACTTGGATTGAGTCAAACTTTGAAGTCTGTAGAAATATCAAAAGTTTCAAGTACTTTAAATGTATAAATGGCAGTACCCGAAATTTTCAGACTAGCTAACTGCTCTTTAAAACATTGAAATCGACTTAGGGTTATTTTTTTTTATGTTATTTTACGTCATATTATTTTATTTAAATCGCTTACAATATAATATATTAATGTTGTGCATCTTGTTCTTGATTTAAAAAAAAAATTCAGTGTAAAATGGCCCAGGTGACATATCTGCACGCCTTCTTTATAATATCCGCCATTCAATTATGTATCCCATTTTTTTACTACTCCAATGCTCTTTGATGAAAATAATTTCTCATATGTTTAGAAAATCTATTAAGTAACCTCTGTTCTCAAATCTCGTCTAAAATTAAAACTTTTTGACCAATTTCTATCATGCCTCATTTAACCAAACTATTTTACCAATCTCTTGTACATTCTTATGTTAAAAAAGTTCAAATCACATAATTATTGATTGAGCAGCATGGATTTATGCCTGTGAAATCTACCATTACTTGTAGAATTCTGTTTTCTTCTTTTTTAAATGAATGCATATAAAGTAGAGCCCAGGTGGATGTAGTGTTTATTGACTTCAGAAAGGCAAAGTTAACCATAGTCTCCTACTCAGAGAACTCAAACTACTCGATTTATACAATCCTTTACTTTTATGGCTTAAATCCTACCCATCAGATAGAAAGCAATTTTTAAGGGTCCTTGAATCGGCATCTATCTTGTGTTAGATATTTCTTTAGGTGTTTCTAAAGAAGAGCGTTTGGGTCCTTTTATGTTATTTATTAACTCTATAAACAAATAGATTAATAAGGTAAAATTCCTTTTATTTGCTGTTGACATAAAGTTTTTTTTTGAAAATGGACTCTTTTAATTGCAGCCACACCCCACAGTTGGAATTGGATATCTTGGTTAATCATCTTGGTTTCACACTTAATTTAAATAAATGTAATGTCATGATTTTTTCCAGAAGCTGTGGACCCATATCACTAAATGACACTCCTATTCCTAAGATTTCGGAATTTTTTTATTCTCCGTCATTGAGTTTTAAAAACCACATTAATGTTACTATTTGTAAAGAATTAAGATCTTGTGTTTTTATCAAACGTAACACTAAGATATTTTCTTTGGCTTCGTCGTTTCGCTCTCATTATTTCGCTTTGGTCAGATTTGTTCTCGAATATGGTGGAATAGTTTGATATCCATATCTGACCAAAGATAAATTCTGAATTAAGCGTGTATAGAATAAGTTTCTCTCGTATAATTCGTATATTCTTAAAATTGAACATCCTCAATATGACTACTCTCTTAATATCTCCACTCTTTCTTCCTGTCATATTGAATCATATCGCTGTTGTATTACCTCTCTTATAAATAGCACTCTCGATATGCCCAATCTTCTCTCAAATATTTATTTCCGTGCTTTTATTCATCATACTAGAGACCATGCTCTTTTTCATATTCCATCCCACTCCACGTCCTATGATTATGAATTATGATCATTTATTATATGGAATGCTTTGCTTTGCCAACAGTTATTTATTTTAAAAATATTGTTAATTTTTTTGTCATTCTAAGTATTATTGTTATCTTTATATTTTGTAATATACTGCCCGGTTGGGTGTTGATTAGGAATAAATAAATAAATAAATAAAAATATATTATATATATATATATATATATATATATAAAACACTCATATAGTCATAGGCGTATTAATAGGCGGTCATAAAGGGACCACTAATGTGTAAAGTTAATGAGGTTAATATTTTTGATCATCTTCGCCTATATATTATACCTATATTATTACAACAATTGGTTATGGTTATTATCAAAATGAGTTAAGGTATTTTTTTCGAATCATAGTAATTTCTACTCGTACCTTCTGAAATTACATACATTCACATCGATATGATATATTTTACAATGTGCAATCTGTATGAAAAGAGAAATGGTGATAGTTACGTAAATGATCTAAATATCTACCTATAACGTAACTACTTGAATATCCTACTTGTATTTTGAGAATCGTATAATTATACAAATACAATATTTACTGATAATGAGTTTTGGCTAAGAATATAATATATAATACACGTCCGCAAATGAATATGATCTTGACCGGGTTACTAGAGATTATTTCTTTAACTAATAAATAATCGTGTGTTTTCTCATCTATGAATATTTTATTTTATATTATTCATTAGGTACCGATTATACATATTAATGAAAATACTATCTATTTATAACGTTTAGATGTTATAGGTATATAATATTATATACGTATTTACATTTTACACACATATATCGTAAATAAACACGTCTTATCTTATACATTTCCATAAAATATTTAGTTTATTATCAAAATTGTGTTATCTAAAACACATTGCCAATCACGTTTACAAAATAAATTATATGTGAAAGTGTAAAGTTTCTAATACTATTAAAAAATTGTAAAACAATGCAAAAAGTTTATTTTCTAAAATATATTTTCCTACATTTACTATTTAGTGACAAATAGTTGCAAATATTTTAGAGAATTTATATTCTAAAATTTACACGTAGGTACTAGGATTATGAAATGGATTAGGGAATACAAGGTCCTGACATTGATCCGGAACGGAGTTCGTCGTTTGCGAATTATTTTTCTTTTTAGGTAGGTACAACAATTATTGGTTGTTCGTTGGCGCATGTTTTAGAAAAATAAATAACAGGTAAAATATGCATTTTAATGTATTTTTCTATATAGATACGTTTCTATACGTGAATTCTATTTTAATAATTTTCGAAGGACGATTAAAAAAATTGTAGATTCTAACATTTTATAAATGATGTGTTTTTTTTGTTTATATTATTTATGAATACATTATTATTATTTTATTGTATGTAAATGTACATTTATGTGAATAAAATATGAGTTTAAAAGTAGGAACTAGAAATTCTTCAGTAAATAGTTTTTCATAGAAAATTAATTATAGTTGGTACTTTAACTCTGTTATTGCTACACAGTTTTCAATCATTATCCTGTACAGTAGGTAACATAAAATTGGAATAGAAATTTAAAATGTTTCATGTTCATATAATTATATAGTGTTTTATAAAAACAGTAAAAAGTACAAAACCTTTGAAGTTTAAAGACCAACATTAATTTCAATATTCCAGTTTTTATAAAAGTGAGCCAAAATCTCCCAAATTTTCTGTAAATGCATACCTACCTCATTAATTTTACGTCATAAAATTAGTAAAAAGAAAAAAGCAATAATGTGCACTTCCCCCATCGAGTGTTTGAAGGGGTGAAGTCACATCACTAATTGAATAGGATATTTTTAGTGGATATAATAAATTTGAAAGCAATGGTAAACCATTGCTTTAAACAAAATGATTTTCGAGCGGAGCTTTGGTGTAAATATTAAAAAATGAAAGAAATAGGTAAAAATGAAAATTTTATTTGCACCAATTTGGTATCAAAAAGCTCTTTACTTAAAAATTCATAATCGACTCTTTCTGGTTAAAATGTTGACCACAAAGAAAATCTATATATATAATTGTAAAAACAATATACTTCTCGCTCCGATCAAAAACTAAAATTAATTGTAATGATCAAAACAATAAACATAATTATATGATAATATACGTAGTATTGTTGCTGTCACGTTCCACGATGTCCATTATCATAAATTTAATCAGAACATAGGCTGCTCTGATAATTAAAATAAAAATATAGTTTTAAAATAAGACACATAAAACGAGAACAATGTTTTGTACCATTATATATGTTGTATTTTTTATCTGATTTATTGAAATTATCACAGTGTTGATATTTGATAACATGATTTTTAATATTTTATTGGTACCGGTGTAGTAGGAAATATTTACCCCCCCCCCCCGGTTATAAAGTATGGGGGGGAGAAAATAACTGAAGTAAGATTATGTATTAAAATATTCTTACTAAAATATTTACTATAAATTCAAAAATTTTAAATATTTCAAATTATTATAAATACTACTTGTATACCACATATGCCGAGAATCGAGAGAACAGTTTAGAGTGGGTTTATATATGAGTCTGGCGTCCTTAGACTTAATCATAGTGTGACAAAAAATAATAGTTTGGTGTGTGGCTTGTGCGGGAAGGAAATTTCAGTTCTAGGTTAAATGCAGCCCATGATTGAAATATAGTTCACTTTTAATACGAAGACAAAATAATCAATTTGATTGAATTATACTATGTTCTGAAACCATAAAATATACTTTACCAAGGAGATAAAAATTACCTGCAGTGAAATAATAATTTTATTTAGAACATAATATAATATGATAATATATACCTACTCCTAATATTATATATATATATATATATATGTTTATGATATAGGTATTATAATTTATTAAAATAGGCAGTGCAAATCGTTATTTTTGTATAAAGTTATGTTCTGTGCTTGTATTGTTCAATTGTTACTATAGTACCTACCTATATCATACAATATAAAAATATAAAATATATGAATAAGTACATTCAATTCCTTTCATACAATACAAACTTTTTTGAGCGGTATGAAGTTAAACTAAAACAGAATTTATCCTAACAGCAGAAATTGATTTAATTCATGTTTCATTTACAAATATTTCAGATAGAAATAAAATATATTATAATATTTTTTTTTATTAATTTGAAAATTTTACGTTTTTAAACACAGAAGTACCTAACTAAAAAGCCAATTTTTCAAATATTAAAACTTTACCAAATAATAAGCGTTTTACTATATACCTTTCTAATTCCGTTTTATTTAAATTATTAATAGTATTATAGATATAACATATTTTTTTGTGAAAAAAAGCTTCAAAGATTTTGATAGACCTACAAATGTGAAAATATTAGTAGTTGTGCTACTAATGAACTAATGAACAAATACAACGATTTATATAAAAAAATACACAAGTTATATTTGACTAAAAGTGATACATTGTTGGTCTGATACATCTATAGAAGCATTGACGTGATAAAAAAAACGATACTGTATGTAGAAGCATTGTATCATTAAAATCACAAATTTAATTCAGGTCAAAATCTTGGAAAACGCTTAAAAGCAAACAGTTTAAATTAAAATGAAGAAAGACATTTAAGTTTGAAGAAGAAATTAAAATTTTCAATCAACAAACTACAACGATAAGTATTGTGGGAGATAGATACTGTTTTTTTGAATTAAAACCGGTAACCGGTTTTTCCTAAAAACCAGTTAAAAATCCCTTTTTTGAAAACTGAAAACCTCTTCCCGGTTTTTATGTTTAAATCTAAGAAACGGTTAACGGTAACCGGTAACCGAAAATTATATTTTGGGGTTTTACATTTACTGGTAATTGTAACGGAACCGATAACACAAGTTGAAAGTAACAAAAAAAAAAAAAAAAAAAATGCTAACCCTTTTCTAAGGCACAAAAAAAGATTTTTATTTATATATTATTGTATAATAAATAGTATTTGTTTTATTCATCATTTTCACTTAGTATTTTTATTTATAACAATTTAATCTTTATTTTATAATACCTATATATTATTGTATTATAATAATTTTATGGGTATATTTTATTAGTAGGTTTTAAAAATATAAAAATATAAATTATAATAATATAAAATAATATATAAATATATATTATATAATATAATATAATAATAATTATATAAATTTAAAAAAATTATGTTGAAGATAACAAAAGTTTAAAAAAGTCGTCAACGTTATTTAATGTTATTGTTTTCTAGTTCCCGTGAATTGTCATAATAGTATTATGTTATTCTGTGTACTAAACGTGAAGTATATAAATTAATCAGCTAATCGGCTTATTGGCTATTATAGCATATACATATTATATAGGTTAGGTACGTACAAAGTATATATAGATTGTACGAGGTATATAATATACGTTAGTCCGTATGGTTAAAAGAAATATTGAAATGACTGCAGGCATGATTGTGAAAAAATCGTTGTTTACGATCATCATTTTGTAATAATAAATTATGAATTCTTTATGACTGTGTTATTTGCGATCGCGACGAAACTTACTTTATCATAGGATTTATTTTCTAAATAATTTGAATTATCCAACAAATATTCCGGGATCGGAAACAGAGACCAAAATGTTGGACGACGATAATAGTCATAAATATTATAAATGTTTTGACAAAAGCCTATTGAAATTGTGACTTAAAACCGGTAATCCGTTATGAGAAGTAGTAAGTGGTTTTAAACCGAAAAACAGTTAGGTAGGTAGCCTAAAAATTAGGAACCGGATTTTAACCGAGAAGTGGTAACCACTTATTTTTTAAATATTCAAAGAACCGTTTATCGATATCTATATATTTAAAGACCGCTTAATACCGATTACCGGTTCTCGAAATTTTTCGGTTCCTACCATAGTCGCTATTTTCGGAAGCGGTTTTAAACTCTGGTTTCCATAGAAGAATATGTTATTGAAAGACAGGAAATTAAGATAACCATTTAATCATACAAAAATTATAATATCTTTCGTAATATAAATATATTAATTACATATGATTTAATTATTTTCTTAATTATTTTGGCCGACCCCAATTAGTTGGGAGAGAAGGCGAAGGAGAAGAAGAAGATAATTTAATTATTTTAGGTAGATGGGTATAGTTAAAAGTATTGTAGTAATTTTGTCGGCGTTAAAAATGTTTTGAAATGCATCTTCAAAAGAATCGGATTTAAAAAAAAAATTAGTAGGTAATTGAATATTTATACTTCATTATTATTAATTTCGGAAATATATTACTCTCTACATTTTGCAAATAGTATTTTCATCATTTCATCTTGCAATATTATGAAAATATTACATTTTATGCATTATCGATTATTATATACCGGCTCCTATATAATATATTAGATTATATTGATAATTATTATATCAATTACATATAAAAACCATAATAGTTCTAAATAAAGAGGGTAACAATTTTTAATGTTAAATTATATTCATTTGATTATTATATGAACAAAATATAAAGCGGAATACCCTATCTTTAACCTATCTAACCTATCTTTTTATAGAAACAAATTTAGAAATATTTGCGACTGCAGTGTTATTGCAAACATAAAATTAAATTTATTCTATACAACTCAGAACTTCACTTTTATTTAATAAATGCATGGTACTAGTTGAAACCAAACAAATATACATTTTGAGGCGGTAACATATGTGTAAATAAGTGAAATCAAATTTATTTTATATTATTAATAACAATACATTATTAACATTTTCCGTGTTTATTAGAAACACCTGGATTTTATTGGTATTGGTAGTACAAATTCTTGCTGTTTATTTGTTGTACATAAAAAATTCGATTTTCATATTACACAGGTGTATTGTAGCTGTATCGCGTTATGTCGATCAGCTCTGTCTTAATATGAAAACTTTGACTTAAACTTGGTACTTATGCAAATTCACATTAACAACGTTCTAATAAAAAATAAATAAAACACAGAACAAATAAATGCAAAAAGAATGGTGGGTTTAGGGCTTTTTATATTATTTATTTATCGTTACTTTTTGGACTTTTAAATTATTTTATACATTTTTACGTATATTAATTGCTCTATACTAAAATTATAATTACAGGACGAGGGAATTGGAAATATATTTTGATATATTTTAAAATAATGTTTAATGATATTAAAAAAAAAAGATTAAAATTATAGTAATTATTAAATAATGTTAAATTTTTAAAAATAGTTTTTCTTATTATTTAGTTGTACATGTGAGTAAAGATATTCTCAATTAATTTAAATTGGTGATTGATGGATTTCACGCATCATTTTTATAGTTCTGGGGTGGATATTACTATCGCATAATTACACGACCACGGATAAAGCGATTAGCCATATACACACACTTTTATATTATAATTATTATCTGTTATTGTGAATTATATTATTGTACAAATATTTAGTTCTGTTGTGATCAACGTCGTGTCGCGTAGTATTCGGGGCAACCATATTATTATTATTATTATTATTTTTTTTTTTTTTGTACAACTAAAAGGTATAAAAACGGCTCTAATAGTCTAGTGTAACAATGTACCATTTTATACTCATATAATATTGAATAGTTGGTTGTAGTTCATTTTAGTAAATGCATACTGGCTCGAATAGTCATATCATTTTGTGTATTAAATAATTGGTTCTAATAGCCAAAGTAAAAATTATTTATATTATATTTTCTGTGAAAAAATTATAATTCACTGTTACCTATTGTTACCATTGTGTGTGTGTTTTTTTTTTTTTTGTAATTAATTATATAGGTACAGGTGTGCAACTGGTCAGTCTTCACACCGACAATGTTGTGAGTTTTTAATTTATTTGTTATTTATTTTCAATTAGTTGTGCCAAACAGGCAATTATTTATTTATTATTTATCATTGTTGAGCCAAAATAGCTATTACTATCACTATATAGTATATATAGGTACCTATTATTTTTACACTATTATTTCTGTGTTGCCGTGAATTTTTATGTTTGTTTATCTTTAAATTATTATTATCGAATTATTGTACCAACAATACACAATCTTAATTACCGTATACCTGAGTTACCATTTATGACGATTAGTTACCCTTTTTTCTTTTCATTAGTTATACAGTAGTTGAGTTACATAAGGTGTTCGGGCACGCGTAATTATATTTTAAGCTCCCGGCCCAAACAGTAATTTTAACTCTACACTGATTTCTACTTTGTTTTGTGTACGAAGTGTAATAAATAAATATTATATTTTATTATTAAATACACTTAAGCACTTATCCTATTCCTATAAGCTGTTATAAACCCAAATCACAAAAATAATATACTTTCAACCACGATTAAAGATAGACAGGTTGAACAACGAGCTATATTACTCCACAATTTACATTGACGAACAAACCGTCTCTCTGAATCGGCTGTGAAATTCTACTACTAGCGCTCGTAGCGATTTAAGATGTTAACCACCACTATAGAACATATTGGTATTCTATATCACATTATTACGATAAAATTATCAAATAACAATTATCATAAAATTTTGGCGGTAAATAGGTTATTTTAAAAGTAAATTGTTATTTCATGAAAAACAATATTGTCTTATATACAACTGTTAAGTGTTAGTTGATGTCTTTTTTATTTTATTTTGACAGATACTCATCTAATAAAGTGTCTAAATGTCAAATTACAGTTACTTATGATATAACTTAATACTTATCATGAACAGAACATACGTATGATAATATTGATATTATTATATTGTCCGTTGGGGATGCTAGTAGTAGAATTTTCACAGCTGTTTGTGAAGGAAGGTTTGTGAGTTACTTTATAAGAGCTTGCTGTTCAACCTGATTACCTTTAATCGTGCTTTCAACTGAGTATACAACCACAAAATATAACACATTGATAACGTTGCTAATACATTTGTGTTTTCGTTGTCATGTTTCATGTTACGCTGCATAAATAGCTGTACCGTATACCATATACCCGATATTTTACTGGCGCAATATTGATGTAAACCTTTTGATGTGTGATAAATGCATAGGCGTAAAATATGTATACATTACTGTAATCTAAAATATTCGGCGCAATTGATGAATACCGTCTGGTGTATGGGCCCTTATTTTTTAAACAATAGGTTAATAAAGAAAATGAAGGTAAACAATAATTAATAATTTAATCAAATATATTTTTCTATTATTATGTTTCATATTTCTTATTAAGTCCAGATTAAGGGGGCAGGGGGAATTTGAACTTTTAGCTGAATTTTGGGCCTCGTATTTCACAACATAGGTTTTTGTAGAATACCAAAATTTATATATAAAATACGATAAATATAAATTATGTACCTACTATATAAATATTAAGAATCATTCAGTTAAAATTATATTCATCATTATTTCTTATTCTCTTATTAGATAATATATTTATAGCGGTCAATTTTCAAAGAAAAATAAAATAAAAAATAGGACCTAACATTTGTCAATAATACTTTAAAAATTATGAAATAATGACCAAGAAATAACTTATAATGTTTTATAAAAAATACATATAAAAAATAAAAACGTTGATTAAGTGTACGCAATATTGACGATTATTAAATAACAAATATGTTAACGCAAAAATATTAAAACAGGTTGTTTAAAGTAATTTGAAAATAAAAATACATGATATCAAATTAAGAGAGAGCAACATTTTGAATGAAATTATTCAGGTTTTTATAATTTACACTATTTAGAAACAAAGATATATTGTAGTTTAAATAGATAGGTACGTTCTTTTTATACTCTGCCAAGAAAACTTCTTTCATTTTCCTCCAACATTTATTACAGTTATAAGTATTATATGTTTTTCATAGATCAATATTGGTGGGTTTAAGCCATATGGCCCCTCCCCAATTTGAGAACGACTTATTACGACAATATGTGAAAAGCTATAGTCTTAATTTTTGGTAGTATATATTATTTTTATCTTTGTCATATTTAAACTATGTTATAGCTTTATATTTATAATTATTGAAACTAAAATGCTAAAAAGTGTGCACTATAATATAACATTCACCAAGTCAAGTACGATTAAATGGATTTTATATTTTATTTGTGAGTACAACGATTTATGAACTTATGTCATATTAGATTCCATTAATCTTTCATTCAAAGTTAACGATCTATATTTCAATTATTATAATATTAAAACTTATTCTTTATTCTTTTGAACGGTAAAATACAACTATATACTTACTTATTAATATATGTAAAAAATGACATAAAATAAAACAGAATATTACATAATACTTTTGTTAACATGTTTTATAGCAAAAGTTAAAGGTATACTATATTATATAATCATATTGAAGATTTTATCTTGTTTTCAAGTATCTTGACCCACATAAAATGCTAGTAATAACATGGTTTATTTTTTTTACAACAAACCTATAGTTTTAAACGTAAACATCATCGTCTATATTGTGGTGATTTCAGGCACCTAATATTTTTTCCATAAGGAGGCCAAATTCATTCGACCCTTTTTGGTTGATAAGTAAAAACAAAAGAAACCAAGTCTGGTCAATATAGATGCACTTCGTTTGGATAATTATATTAAATTTAGAAAATGTCTTCTAATAATAAATTTGTAAAACATTTTTTTTTTAAATGTAATTATAACGTAAAACATTATTATAAATACATACATTATACTTTCTTAACATTTTATACATTAAAACCCTTATTTTTTGGAACTACGAGAATATTACACATTTTTTTGACTATACCAGGTTAGGTTTTTCTTAAAGAGTTCATAAAAAAAGTAGGAAAATCAGAAAATAAACTCTTAAAAGTACCTTCCATATTATGTAAACAACGATTAGATCATATAGGCATGTGAAAAGATGTAGCAAATTGTGCTTTTTTTATACCACCTACCTAAAACTTATTCACGACTTTTATGTAATGAATGTATTTTTAATGATTTAATTTGATAAATAAAAAATTAAATAAATAAAAACATAAATAGATTTTATATTTCTTTTGTATAAAAAAAAATCACAACATCCCAAAAATGTTCTCATATTTGTCTAACCGACAACTCTTTCCAAAATTGTCCATAATCTTTTAAAATTAATTAGGTATTGATTTTAGTGATACATTTTTATGAATAAAACTAAATTCTGTAGTCCAAGTATATATTTTATGCGAAATTTTGACAAAAAAAAAAAAAAAAAATGGAACAGTTAAAATGTTTGCTTTATCTATAATAAAATCGTATACACACCAATATATATATATATATATATGGATTAGATTACCGATCAAGGTATTTGAAGGAGATGATTTGTTTTCTAGGATTAAAAAAAATAATAATAAAAAAAAACGTCATTGTATAAAACCACTTGGTTACGTCTACCCCTCAACAACACAGAATCTACAAATATATACACATAATAATATATAGGTTGTAAATATTTATAATGTATATATTTTTACTGTAGAGAATTGTATGTTACGTAATATTAAAACTTCTAAAGATAATTCAAAGGTTTTTTCACAGATCCCTCTCTTGGCTACGTGCCTGAGTGCCTTGATAGACTGCCGAGATTTGTTGGAAAATCGTCTACGAATGTTAGAGCGAAAAAGAAGATAAATTACTATAGAATTTGACCTACACTGCTGAAATTATATGTACATGTACAGAAAGGACGATAGAACGTGTGTATAATAACTCATGAAAAAGAGAATTTTTAATCGAAAATAAAACGCTTTCGAAAGAACGACGGGGACTTAATAACTTTGAAGTGGGCAACTACGTATCGCATCTAAGATCTATCCAAAAGTGGTTTAATTATTATTTTATTTTATTTAAAATATCATATAAACTTACGATTAAACATTTGTGATAAATTTTGGAAACACGCTGTTTTGAATCTAGTTTATTTTAAGAAACGTCACCACAATAGTCAATCTATTATTAATATATTTGTTATATTGTTAAATTAAAAATATATTTTCATTTATATTTTATTTGACATGTATAACTACGCATATATTATATTATTATACATTTTAGAATAACGTACGTACTTCCATGTTTTGGCATATCGATATGTGAATTTATGAATCATAAATAATACAACCAACTTGTACGTAACTAACATGATTATACTCATAGTCGTAAATATATATAATATATTCTATTTGGATATTTCTAAAATATCAGACCAAACCGCAAACATTATAATATCAAAACTGTTCCACGTGAATATACTCATTGCAACGATTATAATACCTCCCAGACAAGTGTAATATTATTTTGTTATGACAATTATTCAGTTTCACAAACTTTTTATTATATTGGAAGAAATTATTTTTAATTTTCGAAAAAAAAAAAATATATATTAGTTGTTAAATTTACAATGAATCGCATTGTCGAACTATCACGCATTTTAATATAAATATTATATTAAGTCAATATTTTAAATAAATAAAGATTGTTAAAAATTTCAATATTTAATTATATAATAATTATATCATAACTGGATATATATTTTTTTCATTTGTGATAAATAATTTAGTCTATAGTTATCGAGCATTAACTCAAATATAAAATGCCACCTGCGTAGGAGTGGACACTGGACGCAACTTTTCAGGTTAAAACGTGACTGTGCGTTGAAGTCCATCGAATGTATTTATGCCGTAACTTTGGTAGCGCAATCAGACTCAACGAAAACACTTTCGTTTCACCCTTCATACCTCGAATCTTTCGTCGACGAATTTCGACTGCAACACAGGACGTTATTATCAATTCGTTAATTGGTCTTAACCCCTTTCTGCATATTGTCCCTTAAGTGGCACAAATTACTATTTCTTATTTTATTCATTTAATAATTATTCGATTCCGTTACTTCTTGCATGGTCGGGATTCAGCATAAAAAACTAAACAAGTTTTATATAAAACACTTCCCTCTAGCAGTATATGTATAAAATACAATTCGTGATAACCAAAAAAAAATGTTATGTCGTATTATTAGTCATCACAGTATTTTCAGAGATATTTAACAAGACATTTTTATCGCCGATTCTCAAAAAAAAAAAAAAAAAAAAAAAAAAACACGAATATTCAAAATTTATTATTAATTCTGAAAAATGTAAGTATACATTCGTATTTTAAATAATTTTTAAAATATATTGAAAACTAACTTATTTTGCCATATTCGACATAACGCAGAATAATAGTTCAAATAATTTGTGCCATATATGGCACTTTATGCACAAAACGCAATGTATTTTCCTTTTCGTAGAACTCAATGATGAGTTCAAATATGGCACAAACATAATTTTAGTGCTCGTTGTGTCCTTTCCTTTTCCTTTCACATTATACTTTGAGCTTTTTTGGAGTAAACAAAGGTCAAATATTTTTTAAATTATTTTTCCTTATAATAATAATGACCTCTAATCTAAACAAATAATTTAAAAAAAAAATAAAAATAAAAAAAATCATGCCGAAAGGGGTTAACCGCTCAGACGATTTCAGACGGGTCGATCAACCGGTTTTTACTTCAATAGATTTCACGTTTTTTTTAAATTAAATCGATAATCGACCCTGGAACTTACCAGAACGTTTTACGTCTACGCCGCGGCTAGGTCAAAAGTTCGTTCAGTTACCGATAATACAATAATTGTATTTTAATTTAAGTAATTATTATTTAAATTCGACGGTTATCTGTTACATTTGTGATCTTTTCACGATATATACGTGTCTCTCGTACATAACAACCGCAATATCGGCAGTAATCAGTGACGCGGAACGTTTCCATTAAGGCGGGTTTCCACTATACACGTCCGTGTGTACGTGCATAAAAATTCTTTGCTGTGATTGGTTGGTATCCGTGGTAAGCTTTTGGTTGACATACGATACCACAGAATTTATCATTTTTATTCTACATTATCATTTTATCATTTTCATAAATAAAAATAAAATACAATAACGGTCATTATGGACGCGTACACACGTATACCAATACCCTACCCCCCCCCCCCCATCAAGAATCGTTACTATCATTAATACAATTTGTACAACATTTTCAAAGAAATCGTTATCTATGATTAAGTGTATCGGTGTTAATAATTTTTATAATTTCAAATGAAATCGCGGGTGCTCTTCAACCACTTTACGATTATTCGAGTCCGGTATATATATATAGCTCAATCGACAATTCGCTATTTTGACGAATTATTGAATTTTGTTCAGCAGAGGTGTAAGATTTTAGAAAATCTTAAACCAGTTAATCAAAAACCAAAAATCAACAGTGCCTACAAAATAAATATTTACCAAGAGCACGTCTACGTCAAATAAATCTTATTCGAAAAATTGTTTGATTTGTGACAATTCCTTTAAATCCTATATATACAGTCCACTTCAAACGGTTTTTGTGCAACACGCACAATGCCTAATAATCTATAATGTTTAACAATATTGTATATTCACTGCATTTACTACTGAGAGCTGGCTAATGTACTGGCAATAGTACAGTAATCATATGTTCTGATCGGTAATTTACTGAAAAAAAAAAAAAAAACAATTTGTTGTAATGTATAAAGCGGGTACTTTCTACATTAGTCACTAGTGTAAAGGTAAAAAATTGTCTAGTTTTTAAAATATTCAAAATATTATAAAATTAAAGGCCTAAAAGGATGCGATCTTTGAAATCTTTGTACATAAAACTAAGCAGGCACCTACTCCATATATACACCGGAATTCTATAAATCACATAAATATAATATAATATTGTTGTGCCAGGACAATTAAAGTATAAACGTGGCGTATAAAAATTATAATATAGACGACCGTGTAGTTTTTGGTTTCCAATCACAAATACATTTAAGAGTATATGAAGACAATCAGATTTTAGCGAAATAAGTATGAAAACTAATTGTATACATTGTAGTTTTTTTTTTCTATCCAATCGTGTAGGTATTTATTAGTGCTTAATAATATGACGGTAAATGTGTTCACTCGGGTCATAATAAAATGCTTAATCGTGTATTAGCCGCACGACGTACCTATATACTTATCAGTTATCATATACACCCACATTATATATATGTAATATAATTAACATCTATAATATGAAAAATGTTTAATAGTCGTACAAAAATCAAAATATCATGTCTCAAGGCCATACGCAGGTTCATACAAGAATTATCTTTTATTCAGACGTATATTGTTATAGGGCGCCCGACAAAAATTCATTCAAAATTAAATAATTCTATTATTATACTTATTTTTATATTCATGGTCATAAATTATTTTTAAATTTGTTATACTATAGACGATGCAACGACCATACGGTGGATACGGTGGAAGATACTATAGTTATTACTAGAGGCCGGATTTTGCATAAAATACATGATGCTATTTTTTACATCAAATGCATACGGTAGTTGAGATTTCATTAATCATTTACTGAATCGATAAATAACGAATTTTTATTATGAATATTTTTGTACATTTTGGACGTTAGTGCATATTCTTAATTGAAATGCATTTTTTCTGTATGACTGTATATTATAGGTATAAAACGTTGTTTAATCGCCAAAAATTAAAAAATATGTTTAGATACATATAAAATATTATATTTTAACATACCTGTAATATAGATTATTTCAAAATATACTTATTATCCTAGAAAACATTTCAGAATTTGTTAAATTACAATAATTCATATAACGCACTATAGTGCATAATAAATATAATAAAATATACACTTCATAATAATATTGGTCATTTTCAATCGCTTGAATCTAAAATGTCATTATACATTTAGTGTATAAAAATGTATATGGTATGTGTAAGTCATCGTGTAAGGATGTTTGTAAGTATAGTTATATATAATATATTATGTATACATCGTATAGGAGGAAGTTTTTCGTCTTCCCTAAGGAAACTACTGGAAACATTTTTTGTATATGGTATCATCTAGAACTGATTTCCAGTCGATTGGCCAAAGCGTCTACTCATCTCCTTCTGGTCGATAATTTGTTTACAGAAAAATAAAATAATTAAACATCATTGTAAAATCAATAGGCTCCTCGCTACGCTCAGATTAAAAAATAATCATTATAATAAAATCAATATAGTTACTTTCAGAACCAAACATATTTATATATGTATTTTGTAGGTTTTATTTTTGTGTTACTATCGGTTAAATTTTAATGCTGGGTCTAGATAAGCTGATAGTTTTAATAATTTTAATTAATAATCCAATTATCTCAAACATATAACCTAAAAAGACATTTTTTTTTAAAGTTCTTTATTGTTCAAATTTGACGCAATTTTATAATAATTATAATAAAATAATAAAAAAATAATAATAATTTCTGGAATTTTTTTAATTACTAAAAAAGTAATACGTAGGTACCGAAAATATTAAAGTAAAGCTGTCTTTTGATCATATAATATAATTATTATATAAATTACTAAGAGGCCACATTACTATACACCGACGATTTTCAGAGGTTAAACCTGTTTACACAAAAGTGTTAAAACGGATTCATAAAGTGAATTTAAAGTTAAAATACTTTTTATTCATTATTAAAATGATTAACCGTTATAAATTTCATTACCATTGGTTTATTAATTTTAGTATTCGGTATTTATTTTTAGTTTGTTTTTAATATTGATTCAGTTATTATTTTATCATTTCTAATGATAAAAATTAATGAATCAACGTACCAAATTTGAAAAATCCTGAAAATTCTAAATAAAAATCTAAAAATATGAAACAATGAATAATATCTATCATCCTAGTCAAATCAACAAAGTCCCTTGGAAGTATATAATAAAAATATTATAAAACGAATAATATCTGTCTTTCTGGTAAGTCAATAATTGTAACTATGTAATTACAAAGCGGGCAATATAAGGTCTCTAAATTTATCTTTACGATACACATATTAGATTAAGTCTTCTGGTCAAAAAATTGCTATGTATAGGACGATCGTAGAGTTGGCTTTTCCTAACATCTTGTATCAACGATATTATAAGTGGCGGTTCTTGATAAACGCTGAGGGAAAGGGGCTGCAAAAAGTGTTTTTTTCATTTATATTTCATACATACACTTTACTTTTAACTTTTTAAATTTAAGTTTAGACAACTTATATCGTCGATGTTTTTTGACAATAATTTTATATTCTGAGGGTAGCGATGGAGCTAGGCAGTGGTTTTACAATGATGCTTATTTTTATTTTTTTATTTTTCTGTAAACATTTTTTCTATCAATAGGATTTCTTGGATATTTACAAGCTTACCCGGTTTTCGGTAGCGAATTGTATCTAGCTGGTACTTTAAAGAGGACATTTTTCGATTTTCTTAATAGATTTTTAATGCGTAAGGAAAAACTACCAAAAAATGACGAAAAAAAAACAAAAATACGATTTCTTCAAATCGAGATTTTTTATTTCTTCGTAGTTTCAAAAATAATGACTTTAAAATATTAAAATTTCTATCGAGTATTTAATTTAGTAATATATTCACGTTAATTAAATTGTTTTTAATTTTTTTGAAATTTTTGGCTATTTATATACATTTTAGACATTGAAGTTTCTAAATCCTAAAAGGAGTAATTTGAGTTTAAGACCTGAATTTTTTATTCAACGTTAAAGATACATTACTCTAATTAAATTTTAAAAATCTCAAAAATCTGCAGTTACAATTAATTTTTTTATAATAATTTAAATTTTTTCAACAAAATTTTGAGGAATTTAAGGCCAATTAGTTGGTTAAATGAGATTTTAAAACCTGAAATTTTTGTTTAAATTATTTATCACAATCTTTAACATTATCTTTGTCTTTATTGAGGCTCTATAGTGTATCTCTAGTTCTTATAACATTATACAATTATTATAATTCAAAAGTGACTATTTTATAAGTAGGTACATACATACTGATATCTGATATCTAAATTTATTGATTATATTACTTATTGGTATTATATTATTACCTAATTATAACATTTTGTGGGTCCAATAAGCAAAAATTTAAATATAAACGAATCTAGCAGCTTGGAAACTCAATTATCTATATAACAAATTATCTAAACTCTATCTCGTCTAAAATTGAAAATATTTATTGAAAATTACATTTATACAAGATATAGATATAAAGTTATTGAATTTTTAATAATACCCCTTTTATTTATATGCCTGTAATAAATAATAACATAAATTGCCTATATATAACGCCTTTAATTACAAAATATAAAAATGTTAACATAGTATGGTAATATAAAGTTTATCAGATAGGTATTTATAATTTACAATAAAATGTATTTTATATTTATTAAAATTATTTTGATTGATTAATTTTAATTTTGTAAGGTTATAATTACAATAATTATTACCTATACAAATAGCTTTATAAAATTAAAGGGTTATGCCTGATTTTAAAGCGTTTCATATAGGCAAATATCAAGAATATATATAAGAAATGAAAATCTAATTAATTAAAATTAATTTTAAAAGTATCTATCTACAATTTACACAGTACTGTACATCTTCTTTACCTTCAAACACTTTTCCCTTATTTTATCTACCACATCTAAATTCCACTCAACTCAATCTATTGCCTCTTTCGCCAAATTCATAATATCATAATTTTTCAAAATATTTTACTGACTAATTAAAAATGAATAAAAACTCCAATAGATGAATAATTATGAATCACAAAACAATAAAAAATATTAGGTAATGAAAACAAATTAGGCCTTTTCTATTCCTTACACAGTATGTAGGTAATGTTAATAAACAATTCAAAATAATTTAACTTATCATTTGGTACCTAATAAATTTGTACATATACACATATTATGTTCAATAATAATATTGATATTAATAATTAACAACAATTCGTTTACAAAATTATTTTAAATTTTAAGTTAAATAGGTTAATATAAATAATAAAAGATAATTAATGTTCAAATTTTTTTTTAGTTTTCCTTAATAGGTTTTTTTTAGGGTTAAAACCTATCTTTTTAATTAAATGAAAAAAAAAATGTTTCAAAAAAATTTAACTCACTTATACATTTTATACTTAATTTTATGATTTTACAGTATATGATATTCCTGCAAATGTAATAAGTTTGGTAAGTTTATCTAACACTTCTTACTTATTATTATAATAATAATTAATATAGTTAGGTGCCTAGAAGTGTATTTATGGTGACCAGACGTACTTTGTTTTCTAGGACAGTACTTTTTTTTTGTAGCATAGCACTAGGCCCTTAACAATAGTGCTAACTGTTAAGTACATGAAATTGTACTTTTTTTTTTAATATATCACCATTTTATATAAATATTTTATTATTTTCCATGATTTGAATAATTTATATTTGATGATTCCACCCAATATACATGTTAATACAAGATAATGTTTTACCACTTTGGTAGGTATGAAATTGTAAACCACGATATAATACGATAACGATAATACGACGGAACCGGACGTTTCGGCGTGGCCATTTCGGCGTGGCCGTTTCGGCGTGGCCATTTCGGCGTATAGGACATTTCGGCGTATAGGCCATTTCGGCGTATAGGCCATTTAAGTGTGATATCCATTTTTAATTCCTTCATTGTCCATTTTCTTCCAAAA
>JAIPRL010002424.1:0-60254 GCA_025469235.1 Pemphigus obesinymphae | reverse complement strand
AGTGATATGAGGAAGGTGGGAGTAAGTGAAGAAGATGCGGGAGATAGAGTTAAGTGGAAGTGTAGGACCAGGGTGGCCGACCCCAAATAGTTGGGAGAGAAGGCGAAGGAGAAGAAGAAGAAGATAATCAAATTTGAATTAGGTAAAAGTATATACGAGTTTACTAGAATAAAATTGGTAGCTCTAATAACCCACTTGTCCATTATGAATTATCAAACAAAAATTATTTTTATATCTATCTATAATAATATCATATAAATATTTAGGTAATATCTATAATAATAATAATAAAACTAATGACTGACTAGATTTTTCAAAATAAATATTTTAAAAGTTGTATACCTCGGTTATTAAAAAAAAAAAATAAAAAAATACTCTACTTAGGAACTTATTAACTCAATTTAGAAATAATTTTTATTTAAGTACATATTATAACATATGTATTATGTATTTATTATATATAAATATATTTAATTTTATAATTTTAAAAACAATACGAGTACCTATATAATTGTATGTATCGTAGAGGCTAATTAGGTATATAATTATATAAACTTGAGCTACTATTATGGTCTATATATAATGTAGTTAAAGCTTACGAAATAGTAGGTATATAAAAATATAGATATATTATAATATAAATTACGATAATACGACAGAAACCTAAACTGCACCATTTTTTTAAATTTTATATCACTTTCGCAAACACGATGCGTCTATCAGTCTATGCTAATATATAGTTCCTATAAGTTATAACTTATAACTATAGGGCTCGAGACTTAATGCATTTGCATAGTTTTATTTAATGGCCCAAAAAATTGCTAAGTACGATTGAAATATGTTTCAAGTTATATAACAACGCTAAATTTGGCAAAAAAATTTGCATATTTTTGCATATACTTTTATTGTATTTTTTTCGAATATGTGCTTTATTTGGAGCAAAAGTTTTTTTCATCAAATTTATAAATTTTTTTTTTATACTGCGCCATGAAACATCAGTTGACGTGTTTATTTGCGTAAATTTTCAAAATTCCTTATTAATTTCGGGCATAGTTGATATTTAAGTAAACGATGAGTATATGATTTAAACGCGGCAATGTTTCAACGCACAAAAACACAAAAAATAGTAAAACGATATTTCCCGATAATATGCATGTGTAAGCTTATTAGCCTATATTTAGTTATTTATAATTTACAAAGATAAAGGAAGTTATTAATTGTGCAATACAATTTCCAAGGTAAAACAGTAATTGTTTTTAAATTAGTATTAAGTGCTTATTTTAAAAATTTTGGTGCATATTTTAACAATTTTTATTGCATATTTGCATGCATATTTTGATTATTTTTCGTGCATTAAGTCCCGAGTCATAGTTATAAATTATAACTAATATACTGTAATTTACGTTTAAAATCATAATGCTAAATATAATATATACTTACAAAACTAATAAGTATATACGTGTATATGTGTTATGTTGTATACCTTATATCTACATACTTATCTGATATCATTATATTATTATTTATTATATACCTATACCCATACGTCTTTAAAAAAAAAAAATAAAAATAAAATATATACTATAAAAACAATATATAAAAAGAAAACTTGCCTAGAGTATTTGATAAATTTTCATGTATGTAACTACTAGTTTGGACCATAAATCATCATCAGGTCACAGTGAATACTCAAAAAAGGAATACAAAATGACGAAGATAAACATTTGCCCAAAATTAAGTAATATACTGTATCGATCATTGTCGAAGGCAGATTTTATCCATAATTTTCCTAGTATGCAATTACTGATTTAAATCAAGGCATCAGGCTGTTTAATTTTGAGCAAATGTTAAATGTTTTGGGGTTTCGCATTTCGGAAATTAAATAAAATCACATGAAACACGCGAATAATTCCCCTAGAGTAGATTTAAAAATTTTATAATATTTTACTTACTCGATAACTACTGTTCACATGACAATCACATGACAATTTACAGTAAAATAAATGACAAACAAAAACCATAACACGAAATACAAATATCAAACATCTAAAGTCTGGGCAACCGCCTGCGGGCGTGCTTGTGTTATATTAGATATATATAATGACCTACTACATAAAAATCATTTCTGGAATATTGTTCAAAATAAGTTTTTATATTACTGTTTTGAAACACTTGATTTTGTACCAACTAGAAAATATATTAAAAATATAGTTATTAATAATATTTTGAAAAGTTTTCTTTAAATTCAATTTTTCTAAACATTGAATATTTTAGGGAGGTTGTCCTCCCCGTAGGGGCGTGCTCATGGGGAGGATGAGGGTGTCATATACCCCTCATGGATCCATGGATTTAAAAAAAAAAAATCATTAATTATTCCATAATAATAAACATGATATGAAATAACCTCTATATTAGGCGTGTTTTTGCGATTAACCAAATGTAATTTGGTTACTGAATTCTATAAACAATCAGTTTTGATTATAATAATTTATAACCGATCAAATGAAATGGTTATTATGTTCGGTTATAGATAAGACATAATAACATAACCTGGTTAATCGCGAAAACACGTCTATTCTTACCACATTTATAGATAATCGTGATAGGTGATAACATGATTATCAAGCTGTGATAAAGCCACCGCCGCATTACACGTGAGTTAATGATACATTTATCGCCATTCTTTGTTAACATCGCCGTGCGCCGTTGTAAAGTTTATAAGTTGGTATATTTTATTTGACTACATTTACTATTATAAAATATTTCAAAGATGAGTAAACCAATCACAAATGATAAATTTTTTCAAACAATCCCCAAATACATCGAATTCAGATAATCAAAACTCAATTATCACAAATAAACACAATTTGGATACTATACTGACAATATTGACGAACTGCCATTGATGACCAACTATCATTTTAACATTTGACAGAATTTTATTATCCACACATAGACACGAAAAAAAGTTTGGCTGAGTTAAGAATCTGGCGAACTAAGATTATTAAAAATAATGAATTTTTAAAAACTGCATTAGATGCTCTTCAATTATGTTCTTCTAACATCTACCCATATATACATAAATTATTAAAAATATTATGTACATTACCAGTTTCAACTGCTACACCAGAAAGATCGTTTTCAACATTAAAAGGGTGAAAATATATCTAAGAAATTCAATGGCAGAGGTATATGTTTACTTTTAAATTTGATCAAATTACATTTGATTAAACTATTGTTTTATTTTTTTAGGAACATTTAAATGATTTAAAATTATTGGACTTGTATAGGGATATACCTCTCACTCCAGAAGAAGTTATAAATGAAATGGCTAAAAAGCTAAGAAAAATTGATTTTGTATTGTAAATAATAATTATTATAGATAATATTAATGAAATTTATAGAAACAACATTTGTTTTATGATAGAAATTTTTCAATTTTTAAATCTCCCCCATTAGAAAAAGCGGTGCACGCCACTTCCTCCTCGTTACTACGTTCCTGATTAGCTTTCAATTTATTAACTTATATTTGCCCAGCATTATCATTAGTACTGTTCCAAAGTTATTGAATTTACATTTTTGTGATGGGTATTTTAACGACTACCTTTACATGAATACAATGCTAAAATAAAAATAATAGGTCATATCACTCATATCAGAATTTATTTTTACCATATTGAAAAAATGTTCGTTAAAAATCGATTATCGAAAAATATAGTACTTTTTATGTATTTAAGTTATTTGATTGTTGACACTTTATTTAGATTCTAAAGTATAAAACGTAAGAATTGTATTAATGTGTGTCAAAAAATAATTTAAATAATGAATATAAATAATGATTTTTAAGTTAATTATTTTATACTTTAAATGAATTCCATTTAAATGGATGTAGAAAAAAATTCATGTTTTCTTATATTCTTTTAACCATAAAATTATAATCAGAAGAAGAATTAGAGGAAGATCTAAAAATATTATTGAAGGTAATGATGATTATTGTGCAGTCTTAAAGACAAAGTAAATATGTTAGGAAAGACGATAAAGAAAAAGAAGGCTGATTATACTTACATAAGCCATGCTTACTTGTAAAGCTGCAAACGGATTATTTGTATTTGGAACGTCCGGGTTCCTTAATTTTTTTTAATTTCTGGCAATAATAATTATTTACATTATTATTTAAATTGAAATTTTAGATTTTGAGCATAACAAGGGAGTTATTGGTTTTACAATAATCTTTATTTTTTTTCTCTCTAAACCTTTTCGAAGTTAAGTCTACATGTTTACCCATTTCCCGACAGAAAATTGAATCTATTTAGTATTTTAGAGAGGTCGATTTTCCCAATAGTTTTTTAATAAGCAAGGAAAAATGATTATAATAGACATAAAACGGTAAAATTTCATTTTATTATTTTTCCGTTATTTCAATAATAATAATTCATTAATCTTGACACTTTCACAAACAATGTAATTTAGTATTGTGATTAAATTTTCAATTTTTCTTTTACAATTTTGGACTATTTATAAACATTTTAGATTTCGAGTTTTTTTAATCTTATATAAGGGGTAATTTTTAGTTTTATGATCTGACAATTTTATAAAGAGTTAAATGTACGTTACTCTAATTAAATTTAAAAATCTAAGAGCGAGAATTCTATTGGTTTTACAATTTTCTTTTTTTCTTTCGCCTTCTTTCCCGACTATTTGGGGTCGACCACACTAATCTATAGGTAATTGCTACTTAACCCGATTTCTCATGTATTCTTATACTTATACCAGTTTTCTTCTTTTCACTCTCTATCATATTGCACCACCTCTTTTTCAATTTTCTCATTCCGTCACAATATATGAAATTTATTAATTTTAATTCATCTATCTGTTTTTTCTATTTTTAAAACATACCCGAGCCATCTCAAACTATTCTCTCTCATTTTGTCTACTATCAAAGCCACTCCTATTTACTATCTCTTATATACTCATTTCTTATTTTGTTATCTATCTTCTTTTTTATTTAGTCACTCCACTCATCCACCTTAACATTTTAATCTCTGCGACATTCATTATCTATTCTATCTCCTTCTACTACCAAAAATTCTGATTCATACATTATTGCAGGCCTCACCTCTGTCGTATAAAATTTATCCTTTAACCTAATTAGGATCCTTTTATCATACACCCTTCATCCATCCACACTAAATCCTGTATTTCGTATCTTCCTCGAAGCCTCCATGTCTACTGTAGAACCTATCCTAAATACTTGAACCTCTGAACTTCAGTCCCTTTAACACCTCTCATCTTCATTATTCGCCTTTCACTGTTCGCTTCATATTCCATTTCTCCAAAATCCATACTCTATATATTCTATTTTACAACTACCTACTTATATTTAATCCTTTACCTTTAAGAGCTTCCCTCCATTCTTAAAGTCCACTGTTTACTCATATTATCTCACTATATTATACATTCTTTGTTATTTCGTCCATTACTAAGGAAAATACGAGTAAGTAAGAACACAAAGCTTAACCCCGGTGCACTTCTATTCTGACAATAAATTTCCCAGTTTCTTCATACAGACTCCTCACTCTGGTACTCGCCCTTTCCTTCATACATACCATTAATTACATTCACATACACCTTACAACCATTTATAACGGAAAATGTTTATAAATGAAAAAAATAACAAATAAAGTAGTTATATAATAACGGATTATTAGTAATATGTAATAGATTTTTTTTTATAGTTTCGTTTACGTTTTAATCAGCTCAGTCGACCTGCAAGCTAAGCAAAAAAAAAAATAATAAAAATAAAATACTGGTCGATCAAGTACAATACTTATTATATTCTACACAACCATATAAATAGGCGGTGTAACGAACAAACGGTTTTCACTACGGGCGGGGAAAGAATAAAATTACAGCGGATATTTTAAATCTTTAATTTCTATGTCCAATGAGTAGTTTAAAACTAGTGTAGTAAGCTGTAAAATGAAATGAGAATGAACATTCTGCATTCATCGGGATCGAAATTCTAAGGGGTGTTACAGTAGTCGATTTGACGTATTTTTAGTGAAACCAAGTGAAACAAAGTAGATTAAAAGCTTGGCAAATATTGATATCAAGGCATTTTGTCGCAGACTTTTTTTTTAACTTCGCTGTTTTAACTTTTTAAATTATTTTTTTATGGTATATTATACTAATATATATTTTAGGTTCCGGAGAAAAAGGGCATACATGTATGTCGATTTGTCTATAGTTTTCAATACGAGTGAAACAAAAAAAGCAAGCAAATTTTAAAAAATGGCTGAAGACATAGGTATTATTTATTTTTATTTCCAAGTCCATATATTTTATATGAATCAAAATTTTTTTTTTTTTTCCCCAAAACAATAAAAAATATATTATAGCGACTTAAGACATTTTTATTATCGATATAACACGGGTTAGAATAAACAAACATTATTATACCATTTAGACCGAAACATTTAGGGAAAAAAAAAATACTATAATATACAACAACGAAGAAAAAACGACAACGATTTTTCCCCGGAACCAAAGATCGATATAGAAAGCACATCCGATTTGTCATTAATCGCTTTCGAATTTAACGTGTCCACTACCAGTATCTCCTACCCGAAGCACTTCCATCCCCAGTTCCATCCCTAGTAGAAAGCTTAATTAAAATTTCAATTTTTGCCTCACAACCACTATTCTTTGATTTCCCTTTATTATTTTCATTAGCCGCTTTTTTGCGAAAGGAACTATGGTGACATTTAAAAATTTTCCTACATTCACAGTAAAATTTAAAAAAATCAGTATTTATTAATGTTCTTGAAAGTATCATATTACAATAGTTTAATAAATATTTACCGACAAACAAATCTAGTTGATTTTTTACAACTTACTACACACCAAGTAGTTTTTGTTTTCAAGCCGAATGATTTAATATACTCATTTATATCAATTTCGTTCAATAAATTTGCACGAAATGTACCTGGTTTAATTTCTATTAGGTCAAACATCATGTATACCTATCAATCAACAGAAGCACAGAATTAAAACTTCAATAAAAAGTTAAAAGTTCGAATTTGATTTTCTATGATAATAATTTTTATCAAATTATTAAACTTCTCCAAATGATAAAAAAAAAAAAAGGCGGCCATACTATTTAATTCAATAAGCCAATCATAGTGCTCGGTTTGCATACAGGTGCTGAGCTCGTATACAGAATGGCTTATATGCTGCCGGACCGGGGCGAAAAATAGTTGAGCGTCCCTTAAGTGATCAATAGGACCAAAAACGGGACGAAAAGGTTTAAATATTTTTACATTTTGAGTCCCATCATAATGGCACCCCCTAGATCCGGCACTGTCCATGCCCCATAATACTTGCCGCCTTATTCGATTTCGTTTATTTTACATACGATTTGAGGAAAGTCCCCCGACGCGAACGCCGGTACTATTACCATCGCCCTTCGAGATCCACCATTTCACCTATATGTAAATTCGTCCCGGTAATACGCGCAACGTAAACACGCGTAGGTATCGTAATCCGGCGTTCGTCCGTCGCCGCAGACTTGCCGCCGCCGATAAACGGCGCGACGGCGTACAAGAGCATACGATATATTATAGTATAGTATTATAATGTGGTATGTGCGGTCCGCGGACAGAGGATCATTTACCGTTCGGTTCCCCGGCGGGCCCTGTAATAATATCATATCATAATACGGTGTACAGGCGATATCGCGTTTGATCATTCTCCCCTCCCCCCCCCCCCCGTCCGGACGCATTGATAATGTGGCGGAGGGGTGAGCGAAATTGTGCTACGCCGGGAACGGGGATGGGGGTGGGGGTGTACTCGTGTATAGGTAATTAAAACGCGACGACGCGACGACCGCCACCGCGTGTGTACATGCATACGACGCGCGGGCATAAGTGTAATCGCGCGGGCCGGCAGCGACGTGGGCGGGTGCTGTGCGGTGTGGCCGCCCGGTGTATCGCGAAGGGACCGCTGCGGTGCACCACGCCCACCGGTACGCGCGCGCGGCCTCCCGCGCGACATCAACCGGCGGCGGGACCGCTCTGCGGAGCGCACGCTATTCCTTATCAGTCCCGACGACAACGGGATCCCGCGCCGCCGACGTCGCTCGCCGCTGCTGTTACTGCTGCCGCTGCCGCTGCCGCTGCTGCTGCTGCTGCTGCTGCTGTTGCTGCTGCTGCTGTCGCCGTCCGGTTTCTCTCAGATCCGTCGTCCGACGCGCAATCGACTTACGCCAATTCGTTCGTTTGGTTTTTTTTGTTTTTATTCTATTATTTCAACGTTTTCTCTCGTATTAGTTAGTTTTCTAGGAATTATCGGATTTCCGTCGTGATCTTTGAAAAACTTTTTCTTTTTTTTTTTTTTTTGGTTTTTTTTTTTTACCAACAGCAATTTGCTTTGAAAATCTCTCAAACTCGTCGGTGGTGTCATCGTGATAGGTGTATTATCGTTTCGCGTTATAATGGTCATAATCACGGTATAAAATATTGTCGCGACCGCGTACGTATTTAATAGCTGACACTACACGGCGGCGGGAAACGAACCTTCAAAAATTAAACCGTTTTTGAACAAGGGTAAGTCAGCGATTGATGTGTTTATGCGTTTCTATAAATCTACATTCTATGTAAACATTACCTACCCATGTCTAAAAAAAAAAACAATTGTGTACATATATAAGTACGTACGATTCTTAGGACGAAATCATAGCAAGTTTATAAGATTCCATCGAGTTTTCGCGGTAAATAATAAACTTAAGTATACGTATATACCTACGAAATCGATTCCTTAAGATTTAATAAAAATAAGTACATTTTTATATGGTCTTTACGTAAGTTGCTATTGCACTCAGTAGCGTATTTAGGGGAGGAACTAAGTGGGAGTAGGAATTATTTTAAGTAATTAGCATCAGGGCGCTGATATGTGTACACATGTATTAAAATGTATGTATTAAATTCAACCAAAATCAGTACACTTTTGATTACTACCTATAAGAAATTCATACTTAGGCGAAAACCACACATTATTTCGGTTTTAAAATACTATAGTCAATATAGGTAAATCGTGTGCTTATAAAACAAGGAAATATTTAAAAGGTTGTCTAAGTTGTCAATTTTTGAAAAAGTTTTACCAAATTATTAGGTACATTTAATATTTTTATCAGGTATGATATTTTTAATTGAAATGGACCAATTTCCATCATTATATTGAATAATTAAAAGATTCTAAATTTCAAAAAATTAAGTCATAAACTTATTGAACCTTTTGGTTTCAGTTCTGGTTGTTGAATCCACTAAATATAATATAATCACATAGTATATTTAAATTGTAACTACTCGTCAATTTGTATTCATGTTATAAGTTTAAAAGGTAAAATTGACAATAAAACGTGAATATTGATAATAAGTATAATATAATACCTATACTCGTAATATGGATAAGAATGATCCAATATGCCATTTATAATATTAAGTGATAACACGCAAGGGTGTATAATATATTCCTAATAATACAAATAATATCAAATATCTTTATCTCACCAATAAAACTTTTTTCTTCATGGTTCAAGTTCCTTAAAAAGTTCTCGATGATAGTATAACTTACAAGTAACAAATTATTTAAATTATATGCATAGAGATTTTATTAACCCCTATAAAGAACGCAGGGCATCAATATACTAGAAAAAATTTAAACATAATTAATATGTAGAACTTAATTATTATAGCTAGGTAATGAAAATAACTAAATTAACACTGGGGTTATATAAAATGAAAGTTTGTGTGTAGGTTAATGGATAATCATAAAAAGTTAATTCGGTTTTAACCTATATACGGTACCTATTTTATCGTGTTTTAACGAATTTCGGATCAAACAACGTTACCACGCGAATGAGCTTTTTACCATTTATTGGTTAAATGTACACATATATATAACTCAATAACGTTTTACCTCTAGCCTTTGAAAATATAAAAATAATCTGTTAACTTTGGTTTTTGTAAATTAATCGCGAGCACGTGTTTTAAAAATAATGTGAGAAATATTCACATTAACGTAAACAGTTTGATTTCAATAATTTCATATCAAAAAAATCATATAGATGACATAAAATAATTACCCATATCGTATTAAAATGCACTTGCCTAATTAATATATGTTATATAATTATATATATATTATAATTTATTACAATTATAACTTTTTTACTCAAATACCAACAGTATAATTTGTATTGTATGTAACCCTGTGATAATATTATGATTTTAGTTTGAAGAAAATATCTTAATATAGGTTAATTAATTTGATCACTTTTAGTAATTTAATATTATTTAAATGATTATACATAGATTCACAAATGGTATAATTTAAAATATAACATTTTAGCAATCTTCGATTTATTATTATAGGTATAATATAATACAAAATAAAGTATAATAATCAATCAAATCAATTTATTTTAAATCATTTTCAACGATTCGTTTTATATAATTTAGTCTTGACGTTAAACGTCATTTCCAAACCATATTTATAAATTGTTATTTTTTTTAATTAACACATTGAATTCAATTGAATAACGGGCATATTTATAAGGACGTGTGTACTACAAGTTTTCAATTATTAAATAAAGTTTCTTTGATATGAGTCGATAAAATTGTATTTTTTATTTAAGATCCGTAGAATATTCATATTGTACGATCATTTAATTTAATAATAATATCGATTTTAATAATTCCTTAATTCGGTTTTTTAAACTTTATTATCTCGTTAAAATGCGAACGAATATCCTGTAATTTCATAACGTTTTACCGAAATTTGGTTTAAACTTATTTCGTTACTTTTTAATGTAATTTGCAACTCGATCTCGGTCACATGCGTAGTATGAAAGCCATTTTATATAAATATTGAATATATTTTCTTAAACTTTTACGAAATAAAATGTCAAGTTTAATATTTAGAAACACTTTTATTACTGCAGTTCTCATAAAGTTATTATGAAAATTAATATACAAGTATGTGCCTTGATAATATATTAAGTAAATTATATTTCTATGGTAATTTTAAAGGTATATATAATTAGAGCTTTATGCTTAATTTATATGGATATATATATTTAAAGTATTTGTTTGGATTCAAACGCATTAAAAGTTAATTTTTCCAAATACCGGCCTTCCTACATATATATTTTGCAAATATACTTTGATCTTGGACGAAATGTTGAGAAACAATAACGTACCTATACTATACTTAATAACTCAATATTTATTTGTTTTTATTAAACATTTATGGAGCATTTTAATATTTATATTAAAGAATTTAATCAATTATAATTATATAGCTTATATAATATTATTTTATAATATATTATTATTATAATTATCAAATTTTTACTAACTTTCATACATTTTTATTTACTTATATAATCATTCTTTATTCAAGAGAAATTCATATTTCCATATGTCGGGCATCTATCTCAGTTGAATATTAGTTTATAATTCTGTAATATAATTTATCTATTATAATTTAAACATATTTATTAAGTTTTAAATTTTCGGCGAAATGCATATAATTTCACTAGTTTAGGTAATATAAGTAGTTAAAGATGGTATTATACAATATAATTCTTATTGTTATTTTTCTCATTTCACATAATGCTTCCTTTTATGTAATGTATAATAATATTTATATTTTTCATAAATATTTTTAAAAATCGGCATAAAAAAAAATGTAGATTTATATAATTTTCATAATTGCTTGTTATTATTTTGGTTTGTGATAAATCTATATATTAGAAGGGTTTCATGGCAGCATATGGAATCAAACTTGAAATTTTAGTGAGGTGAAATATTATAATTTATGACCTACCTACTACCTACTTATAATCTCTTTCAACTACAACACGGAGGTACCTATTAACTATTATAGGTACTATATAAAATATTATTAATATAAAATATATACTATATTATAATAGGTACTATATAAAAGTCAAAATGTTCGTATGTATTAATTCTTTTCCTGAAGACAATCTTGAATTCGATATTTTCAAGACAAAATTTATATTTATTCATACGATTTTATTAAAAATTTCAAATTTGATGTATTTAAAAATCAGAACTCAACTCAGGTTAACGTTAACATTAATAAATTATTATTTCATAATCTTATAATGTTTATAATTTGTCGTTATCATTGATGTATATAGCCAATTAAATAGGTTAAAAATAAAAAAAAATTCATTATGTTTAAAAATAAAAATCGTATAAAGTGATAAGTTTAAATATCGTTTTAAGTTTTTTAACGATAAAATCATCACAATTAAGTGTCATGACGTCAAAACTTCGTACTGTACAATTATCAAGTGTATATTTCATTTGGAAGATAAACGGTAAACACAAAACGTGACAGAAATATGAATTAAATAACACCGTTGAAACAGACATTGTATAATGTATGAACAAATTTGTTCTACGTGTTTTGTGCATATATCGTATATTCGTATATATGTATATAAAACAAAGAGAAAATTCGATAAAATCTGGAACAGTCCTATAACGAGGTGGTCTTTGTAGGCGTTTGATGCAAGTCAACTCAAGTATAAATCGACGATTCCGGTTCGAAAATCGAATATCGGGTCGACGACAATCTTTGGGCGATGAAAATGTACGCGTAGAATCTGATCCGACCTTTTGTCCCTTACCTATATATTATATATGGGGTTAACGAGTGGCGAGCGGACTTTTGCATGACAGTCACGTTCAGTTCAATAACAGGCGCTGCGACGAACATTGTGTTGGAAACGCGAGAACATTACAATGCACATTGGCACTACTCTTTGTGCAGCCCAGTCCCCGTGGTGGACTTAGAATGAAATTGAGTGTTAAAATAATGTTTTCTTCGCCCTCGGAAATGCTATACGTTCTAAAAAACCCCGATTATCATACCAAAAGGCACTCGCGACATAGTTTTGTTTTGTTTTGGGGTTTTTTTTTTTTCATAAAAATTAAACTCATCCATCGTTCATAAATACAGAATGCGTCAAAATATCTATGTCGTCTTGGAGGTTAATATAAAAACACATCATACAAGTTATCCAAAATTTCATTTTTTCAGTTTATTTAAAATCACGTATTGCGTGGTGTCATTCACAACCAATACACATTTCTAGACAATATATAAGATATATATCTAGATAATACCCGTAGCCGACACATTAATTTGATCTTCTTACACTACCACGTATTTTTTTTTTAAATTTATAGATACCTCAAAGCCAAGGTCATCAAACATTCAGGGTAGTTTTCAGGGAGGCTGCAGAGTGTTAAAATACTGAAAAAAATGTCAGAAAATGTGTATTCTCTCTTATTACTTGGTCCTATAAATAAACATTTTGGACAATTTTCCGCACCCTGTATAACAATGCTTATGGTTTACCCACAAATTTTTGATGATAATTTTGATTTACATAATGGATATTCTATAATATATAATAGTTTGTGATTTTTCCGTTAACATTTCTCTAGTTAAAATCAAATCATTACATCCATCAAAGAGACCAATAAATATTTAAAAGTCATTGTGCATTTATTGTATTATTGTATCATTATGTTTATAAATAACGAAACGTTTTTCTCATCAATTATAAATGTTTATAATTATTTATGATATTGTATTTTTTATATTTAGTTTCAAGTTAAATATTTAATAGGTAAGTACTATGAATTTGTTTTTTGCTGTATAGGTAAATGCTAAATAAATAAATATTTAAATTTTTTTTACTGGATACCTACTGGTTTACATTGAATTTATCTGTAAATTGAAAAAAATGACATTTTATTTTATTTTTGAATTATCGAAACACACTATTTTCATTCAAGTTCACATTATTTTTATATCTGGCATAAGGAAATAAATAGATTTAATAAAACTGTGGTTTTATGTAAAAAATTTAAAAAGTGAATAAAATACTGTTTGTGTAAGTATAATGTATGTATATATATATTAATTTGTTCGATTAAAATATAAAAAAAATCATTTGTTTATCAGCTGCAGACTGTATAATATTATATTGACATTACATATTTTCTTAAATAAGGATGAGTTAGCAATGGCTGCAATAAATGCACTATTTGTGGAATTGACAAATGGCATTCTATCATCATTATTATGCCTTAGATATATAAATATCGTATTTGCATTATGAGAACCCTATTATATTATAATAACAATAATCGGGTTTTTTTTTTTTTTTATTGTCAGCATTTTATAATACGTCTGCAATTGCAAGTGGCTCAGTACCTATACAATATTATGCATACGAGCTGCAGTATAGTGTACTAACCAGCTATTATATTTTGTAATTACGTGATTAATGTATCGGTGATTAAACTCAGATTATAATGAACCCATATCAAATTATTGTTCATCGATTAAAAAAAAAAAAAAAATCAATTAAGCCCTGCACCCGCAATAATGTAAACGTGTATACAGTATAATGTATGAACGGTATTCACCATTTAGTCTGTTTATTATCTTAGTATAGATTTTTCTCAAAAACGCAATAATTACGTTGGCAATTAAACTGCATAATATAGGTAATAATAAAAGGGTTATTTAAACTAAGCGTTTAGGTACAACCGTATGAAACATGCAAAAAATATATAATATAATGTATAATAATATAATATGTACTGCAGTCGTATAATATATTCGTGTAGGAAGCACCGGTTGAGTACGTGCAATTGCACGTTCCAGCATCTGCGAAATAGATGTATTTTAATTAATTTAACCAAGTCAGTGTAGTAGGCCATGTATAGTATACACACACACACATTATATATATATATATATTGTGTGCACTAATTTAAATGGGCAATAACAACGGGAGGACGGTGTATTATAATAGTATATATATATATTATATATAGTGTATATACCCTTTTAATTTCAATTAGGCCCTGGTCGGCTTAAGTATTCCGACTTACGGGCAGGAGGTGACCACGGAAAGGGTACATAAAAGCGGAGAGTTTAGAGGGGAAGGCGCGTATTGTGTTCGAAGTAATTGTAATATACGGGTGACGGGTTTCTCTATATTATTAGGTCCCATATTACAAATAATTAACACTAGCCCTGTATACGTTGGTTAATTAGTGCATAAGGGAAACGATATAACAGACGTATAAATTGGCTAAATTAATTTAAATGGATCCGTCCTAATTAAGCGCGGAAAACAAATCGACACGCACGTCGATGCGTTCTATTGGAATTTGATTTAATAGCTCCGAAGGACGGCCGAGTAGGAACTGTTACGATATTATTATAATATCGTGTTGACAATGAATATATTATGTTGACCAAAATCGTATATATATTGGCAAAACACGAATGCTGTTCGTCTATATTTTAATTGAACGAAACCGGTCGCGTAACATAACGTAACGCGTGTGGACCAGGGGGTGGCCATAGGCATAAAAATGTGAAGTCAGGAAAACAGTAAACTACAGTATGACCATGTGTAAAAAATATAACCTTGATCAAAATATTCTATTGTATTTCCTACTCTGATTATTTTGTTATCAGGATCCGCTTGCAGCCGTGGAAATGCACGTGTTCACTGAGTACTGTTTTCACTCTCGATTTTCGTACGCCGTGTGTTCGTCACATTTTGAGTTTTACATTATTGTTTGTGTATTTACTTACTATGTTACGTTTAAGATATTTTCAATAAGCTATTAAATTATATTCAATTATAACATGTAAGCTAAATAAAGAAACCGTCCTAAATGTGTTATATGAATTTGATAAACAAGTAGCTAATAATTGACAAAAATCAGTCCAACCTCAAACTGGGTGAATAGGGTATTTCACTTCCTCATATAAGGTTACACTGTAATTTGCTGTTTTGATTACTTCATATTAGTATGCATACGAGTATACGTAAAGGCATCAGCTCTATACACTCTATGGTGTAGACATATTTTGCGAGCGTTTAAAAAGAAAAAAAAACATAATAATACCATATTATATTATATAACATATACCGGTGGTGGATTTGAAGGGGAGAAGGGTGTTTTTTCTCTATAATCGTTTGATGAGCATGAGATTGCGGATTTCGAGTGGGGATTAGCGCACCTATTCTCCAAATCGCGTCTATATTTTTGGAAGAATGTGGTAAATACATTATCTATATATATACCCCCGTACCTCGCAAGTATACCGATAATACATATATCTATCTATCATTACAACACCGATTGTAAACACACTGATTCCATAAATTAACTTTAGATCCATCATTAGTATATAAAACTTGTAACTCGCAATATTATTTTGAAAATAGTTATCTTCTAAGCCTTTCGATACTTCCAGAGTACATAGTATAAAAAGACCGGTTATTAATAGGCGGTGGAACCATTTCGCTATTATCGGATAGAATATACGGGTGTGGTGGATGTAAATTTGAAACCAACGATAAATTATTATATAATTTTATGGTAAAATTCTGAGGGGAATTCGGCGTATTATAGGTACATTTATACATATACTTACCTAATAATATGTATAACTATTACAGCAAAAAAAAAAAAAAAATTTATATCGTTAATATATATATACATAATATAGTAAAATACATACTCTGTGTCTAGTTTCTAGATCCATTTCTTTTTCAAAATTACGAGAAAATAACTATTTTTACCGGTTATTTATTACGCGTTTATATTGAAAAAGTAAAAGTTGACCTCTTCAAAGTACTAATCAGTGATCACATTTGCTACCGAAAAATGGGTATAGCACTACACGTGTAACGATATAACATTATATTATGTCTTCTAGTCAAAAAGTTGTACGCAGAAAAATATAAAATAAACGTCATTGTATGATACCAAGGGATCCCTTACTCATCTAAAATTAACCCATTTAATTTGTATATAACGTCGATTATCATCATGTGTTCCAACGACGATAAAACATAATAGCGTAAGCCATTGAAATAATGCGTGGCTAGCCGATATTCAATTAGTTTCAATTAACGTCGTGTAATATGCACGTAATATTAATATAAAATTATTACTTATTAACATATCTATTATTATATAGTTATGAAAATCAAACCACCAAAATAATTAAATCAGTAATATACTGATATTATCATATAGTTCATAGATCAATTGTACGAGTAGATATATTCTATTTTCTATAACACTGACATCATATATGTGTATACATTAAAGTAGGTACGGTAATAAATATCACGTCACCTGTTAATTTTAAACAATCAGTTTTCATATTGTTGTTCGTCTGTTTATATACAGGAACTTATCAAGTGAACGTCTTTTTTCGAACGTAATTAAATAATAAAGAATGCATGTAGGTATTTATATTTTTCTATTAAAAAATAATATTTACATAAAAAATTATAGAAAACGTCGTTAAGTATTTAATTATCATTTATCAAAGTCGATATTCTGTAATTTATATTATATTTTAATTATAATAACTTTAGGTGTTAAATATTCCATTGTTTATTTACGATATATATACATATATTATTGTTGTATACAAATAATGATAATAAACTAATAAATCAATCGCTTTCATATTTATACAGGAGCAGCTGGCGGAATGTTCTGCTATCATTGCCCAGCGCCCCCTTTACACCCTACACCTTCAACACGGATACCATCAATCGACTATCCGTTTTCATCGTCACACCCATGTAAGTACACATATACAATATTATAACGTTTAAAATATAAAACATCTTCGTTCTTCTTGTCAATTCAACCTCTTCAGTTCATTGTCATGCTACACTTCTCATATTCACTGATGATATGAAATTATTCCTATGGATTAATTCAATTTCCCACTGTCATCTTCTCCAACTGGACCTTAACAATTTGGTGTCTTGGAGAGAGCCCGCCGGCCTCTCCTTGAATATTTTTAAATATTCTATCTTTTTATATTCTCCCTTGTATTCCCTAATTAGTTTTCCTTACTTTATTCTTAACGTCCTCATTAAGGTCCTTCAGGTGACTCTATCCGTGATGTTGGTTTTACGCTCGCTCGTAACTTTTCCCCAGTTAAGTACATTGAAGAGATATATTGAAAGACATTCAACGTTCTTGGTTTTATGCTTCTGAGTTCCATCTTCTACCCCCGAAAAGCTCTATATTGTGCCCCGATTTATCGTGTCCTTGATATAGCAGTATTTCATGGGACCATTTCACCACTGGTGCCAGTGCTACGATCGAAAGAGTTTAGAGAAAATTCCTCCATATTGCAGCTAATATGTTTACATTAATATTCTTCATCCTCCCCATGATTACATACCTGTTCTACGAGCCCAGAATATTTCTATTCTAGCACACCATTAGCATACGTCTAATCGGTCCTTTCTGTCAAATCTTCTTTCCTCTAAAATTGATTCTCCTATACTCTTATCCCATGTAAATTTCAGAGTCCCTATCCGCATTACTCGTTGTTCTATCCTTTTTCAAACTCTTTGCTTCTCTTCTAATTTCTTTGAAAATTCACCTCTAGTTTGTCTCATACAAACATAAAATAGGGATCCTTTCCTTTTATTTATAATAAAATGTTTTATATATTCGTTTTCTTTAATACTTTATATTAATTGTATGTTCTTCTTTATATTTTTTTTACATATTTTTTAATACATTTTTAACATAATTTTTTGGTTTGTCCCAAACAAAAATTTATATAAATAATTATATATCTGATGATCGTTTTTAAAATGTATTTTTTATTCGGTCAAATAAATCAAATATTGAAAGTGACTACTAATATTACTAACAATATATTATTAACTACAAATTAAATAAACAAGGATAGTTAATGAAAAAAAAAAATCATTGAAAAAAAATATTAATTTTTTAACAATTTATAATGCCCATAATCGTTAATAAATATCAAAAGTGTAGTTTTAACATTTAGATACACAGTGTAAGAGATTTACAAACATGCTATTGCACAAACCACCTGGGTAAAATTGTACAAAATTGCATTTATAATATCAGTAGTCATTACTTATTAGTTATTAGATATATAGTATAATTATTATTTACGAAAATAATATAAAATATCTGATTGATTAAAATGCCAATAATTTAATTATAATTGTAATTGTTTATAGTTTGGTAATTTTTAATGATTGTTCATATACTATATTATCAATTTAATATTGTACTATATATGGGTACACCTGCAGTTATTTGAAAATGTTTTGCCCTTGAGCCTTGATTAGTATCAATTTTGTTTAAATAATGTCTTTAATATTAATGTTTCCTTTTTTATAATCGCGTCTATTACCTCTCTTCCATATTATACAATATAACAAAATATAGCGAATTCGTTGCATCGAAAGATAGCAGCAATAAATCAATGTTTAACATAATAACATCGTATAATATTGCGTATAAAACAAACTACTGCAACGTAATCTTTTTGCATTCAAAAAATACACTACGACCGCAACCGCATATAACTCGGTAATTTAATTCCGGAAATGAAAATTTTTCCATGAATAATGAGTCTGGATTATCCTCCATTACCGGCATCTCTATGTATATACGCAATAATAATAACGAGGCTTAATTCTTTGTTTTGAAAGTTTTCTGGGACTCAAAGATCCGTGACGTAGTTAAAAATTTAAGTTTCAATTTCCGAAAGCTTGTTTTCACGGTGCTTGAGTTTCCGTAAAAGTCCCCGCGCCCGCCATTGTCAGCCCTGGGTTTTTGTATGTACGTGTATACACGAATAAAAGATGAAAAATAAAAGCTATATTGATAAACATTGTATTACGTCGTGCACCCCGGAAGAGTTCAACATCATCATGACTGGTAATGTTATAATTCTGTTTAAGCCGATTTCCAACGGGACCGGATGGGAGGTGAGGGGTGATGGTGGTTTTAAAGCCGATTTGTTGGTTCTTAAAAAAAATAAATAAATAAAACTCCCGTTTTACAGAAAAAAATCCCCGAAACCCGCAGAGCTTTTAAAAAATAACATAAAAATGCCTCGTACGTACGATTAAAAAAAAAAAAAAAAAAAAAAAAAAATGTACATATATATATATACCATGGTAACCCGATAGTTATGTGTGTTCAAGAGTTATTATGTTTCTTCCGTCCCTCGGGAACACTGCAAGGCCGGTTGTTGGCAGTGCATAATGGACCACAGTGCACGGGTAATTGGCGCCCATCTGTCTGACGGTCGAACAATTTGTATTTAAGCAGTGGCCCGTCCTATTCGATCGGTATTTCGGGTGATCTGTCGGAGCGTAATACGATTAATCAATGATATACGCGTTGAGGTCGTAACTAAAAAAAAAAAATTAGGGAGGAGTTTTTCACTATACATATGTGGAACATATAATTATATTATATAGAACGTATAGAATGCGAAAAATAAGATTACGGGTATACGCTCTGTTCATCGAGTGTTTATGTATATATATATATATATATAGGTATACAGGTTCAGAAGGGTCAAGAATTTGGCAGGGTATTCGGTACACTTTTATCGGATCCTATAATTGGCTAAATATTGATGGACAATTCAATTTTTGCACAATTTAAAGCAAAAGAGAAACGAGTATTCTCGGGGGCACTCGCAAGGAGAGGTTAATGGGCACTCCCACTGAGATTTTTTTTAAAAATTCAATATCGAAAATATATTTATTATAATAATTTTTATTATTCTATTTAAGTCGTTCAAGTTGTGAAGTTAAAAAGTTTAAAAGTGTACCTTTCGATAATATATTTCTTTAGAAAATTGTTATTTATGGTTTTGGACGTTCTGAAAGAATTCAAAATCACGATAATGATAACGTCTAAGAACATTAAATAAGCGTACTGATATGATGAATTATGCGCGAGTAAAAATCACATTATACGCTATATTTTTAAAAAAATTAAGTTTTTGCATTACTTACAAAAATAAAAAGTATTTTTTAACAAATTGTATTGTTTTGAAGAGATGTTACCAATCATTAGCCATTTATAGGAGAGAGTTGAGATTGATAATACTTTTAGATAATATTTAAACAGTGAAACTCTAAATAGGTACATGTACTAGTTATACTGATAAAATAACATAATAACATGCAGTTACATTTCCAATGCTCTGAATAATTTATATTTTAAATTCTAAATATGCATATTGAATATTTAATTTTTTTTTTTTTTGATTTTCACGAAAAAAAAGTTTACTTTAATAATATATTTGTTAGCTTAAATAAATTGTATTTACAATTACTATTTATATAATAATAAATAATGTTTTTACATTTTCTTATTTCCCAAATTTTAGGTTTGCACCTTCACATATATTAGAGAAGTCGAAAATGGTTCTTGATAGCTATGGCCTATGATCAGCATAGCTACCAAATTATTGGACGGGTTTGTTAATTATGGCTAGCTTTCCACCAGTAATTAATATTTATATGCCGTATTGAAATATGAATATAATTATATAATACAATGTGATATTATTATATTTGAGATTATACTTTCTATACAAAATTAATAATAATTTTTCTTAGTAAAATAAATTTCATTTAAATTTGTGTGATTGAAAATACTGCACTTAGTCAGTATTTAAATTAGGCTGAAATATATTATATTCAAGTGCATTCGATTATAAACATTAACAGATAATTATTAATTATTGAGAGTTAGTAATTTTCATTATTAATTCATAATCAATCATATCAATAACCCATCGTTTTATAACTGATTACTATTAACACTATACAAAATTGACGATTAGTGGTTATAATATGCGTTTTAATAATTATTATGACAAAATATTTAATACGATCGGCCTTTAAATTGTTATTTCCAAACTGCTATAAAAGCTCGATCGGATATTATCTAAAACTTCACAGAAGTTGCACAGGTATATTTGATTATTATCTAAGCATAGTATACACAAGCACCCTTGGTAATTTCAATGTTTACAATATATCCACCACTTTGCCAAAAAACCATTACGGCTCATTACGCCGGTGCCAGGCCGAGCTGTGTATGAATATTTCAAAGGCGCAGCTAACGAAAATTTCCATAATGCAATCCTGAAGGAAACCCACTATCCTCCCTCCCCGCTATTCTTGTACCGTAATTAGGTTCATTCCTTCTTAATTAAATTCCAGATAGAATCCGTCCCGAAGCCCCTCGGGACTGCTCGGCCCTGCTCGTCGTCTTGTTCCATGATTCACTTAGGAGTTAAACGTTGTTAGGCGACGATAGCTTTTACTGGGATACCATCATCCCTGCCGGTCCCTTTTGCAGTACTGCCCCTCTAACTCACCTACTCTAGTTTTGCCTGGGCAGGACGGACCTTTAACTACATTTCCAGTTTTACACCATCAGTCACGTATATATAGCGAACAAGGGAGAGTAGGTAGGTTCATTGATTTACTACCTAACTAATGTTTTCACGAGCCCTTGCAATTTGTAAATTACAAAAGAGTAAATTATATCCGGTTATTCGTTTCCGCCTTCGGTATAAGATGATTAAAATCAATTTCATTAATAATACAATGAAAAATGTGTAGTTAATAAATTATTTCATTGGACAAATAACACCTGCCTAACTCAAAAAATTTTTACCATTATTTATTTATTTATTTATTTATTATAATATTATATTATGTTAACGAATTCGATCCCCCAAAATCATGTTTTAAATTTACTATTCATACGATAATCACGAATTAAAATTGAAACAAAACAAAATAGGGAAAATTACATTTATATAAAAATATTAATATATGAGCATATTATTGTGTAATTTCCAAGTATATTGTTCTGAAATTTATTATTTGATTAATCAAAACAATTGTCGATGTATAAGTTTATCTAATAAATCCATTAAGTTATATAATATTACTGCTACTAGGTTGTTTCTTGTAAATAATTTAACAGAATTTATATTAATCAGAAAATAGGGATTTAGTATATTATGATTATTAATCATTGATAATAATGTGCTATCCTAACTCGTTTATGAAAAAAAGTATATAATACACTTACGTAATATACTATACTTATATTATATTATTATAAATATTATATTTTTAATAATATTTTATCGTGATAATTCATTAGATAAATAAGATACCTATTTGTAGAATATTCATAAATACATTTTGACGAATCTCATATTTTTCTTTTATCTCCTTGTGTCATCAAACTCAAATCTCAATATTGTAATTAAAAAGTTTTAATGTACGGTATACGAATATCGTTATGTAAAATATTAATTACAAAATACACCTATACAATTAATATTTTCATCTGCTTTATATATACAATTTATTAATTACCCTAATTAATTAATTAAATAAATTAAACCCTAATATTTATTTATAATATAATAATATATTCTATAATTAATTAAAACACATAATGGGTTCTGTACTGTTTTAGACACCAGTTATTCATATCATCCAGCTATTCACGATGATTCATTTGTTAGACGCAAACAAAGAAGGAATCGAACTACCTTTACTCTACAACAGGTATGTATATGTATTACCTAGGTATTATACCTATTTAAAATGTTTGTTAATGTAATTATAATTTATAATTTATAGGATAGTTATTAATAATATTTTGTCATTATTATTATTATTATATTAAATTTGTATATTCAACTTCAAAACTCAAGAACCCAAAAGAAAAAAAAAAATTGAACGTTTAACTACAAAAATACAAAATTAATAAAATAGAGGCATCAATTATTATCGAATACTATAAAATGAAAAAAATACATTTAAAAAAACAATGAGAATAACTTCATGGTTTCCTGAGGCAAATATTTTCAAAAATACAATTTATTTGATAAAAAGAAATCAAGACAAATTTTCTTATAAAATTAATACCCGAGTATATATTATATCTATGCGGGAATATACTTCGAAAATTAATTTAAGTTTATTAATGATCTTTTATTTTGTTTTTTTTTTTTATCATAAACCATTTAAATTTAAAATCTATATAAAATATTTGAATTTCAAAATAAAGTTCATTAAAATATAACTAGGTACCTACATTATATTTTATAAATAAATAAATATATTATAATAATTTAAATAACAGTTTATTTGTGAACGTTGTTGGATTGAATATCTCATTTAAAAAAATGCCGTTTACAGTGATATACATCACTATTAATATGTACCCTATAATTTACCATCAGATGATATTTGACAAAATTTAGAATTATTATTAGGATACCTATTATTTTTCAATATTATTAGTGTAAAACCTTTACATTCAATTTGTTTTAAATGCTAAAACCGTTCCATAAACAAATATAATTAATACTATTACTGTAGTAATAATTTTATTTTCATTTTAGCTCGAAGAACTGGAAACAGCATTCGCTCAGACTCATTACCCAGACGTATTCACTAGAGAAGATTTAGCCGCTAAAATTCAATTAACTGAAGCTCGTGTTCAGGTAATATATTTTAAAACTTAAAGTAATCATATACGCTTATCACCATAACAATAATATGATATTATACGTATATATATATATATATTACGCTAAATTGTTAAAACTATTTAATTGTTTTTTTTGTAAAAATATTATTAAAGAAATATAAAATTACTTGTATTTACGTTAAAAGAAAATCTATTATCTTATCAGACATAATATAGTATCTCATAGAAAGTTGAATTATCCTATGGGTACAACGTTTTATATCTTTGTGGCATTTAATTTGATACGAAAGCAAAATGTTATTCGGTTTTCCTCTTTATTTTTACGCAAACATTGCAAATGCCGCCGCCATAATAAGTAAGACGGTCGGTCGCCATGGTAACGCATTGGCTTTGGCCGCCATTGAATACACTTAAGGGGGTTAACTTAATAAAATCACTGATGTAATAAATAATATGACGAACTTTTAAACCTTTATATTTATGTTTTTATATAATTATAATTTGTGGAAGAGTAGGTATATCGCCCTGCGCCGACGGCTAAAAACTCTGCTCTCTCTCAATTAAATAAAAAATATACTCTTTTTCATTATAAACGTGTTAGGCGCGTCAGCCACAAATGATCGATGAGTAATTCAATTATTATAGGCTTATCGTATTTAAACTTTGATATTGGTGCTAAAATAAAAACAAAAACTAATATGATTCGTCGGCGGATTAATTATATCAAGAAGATTTTAAAGTAGAAAATGTAAGTAATAAATTCAAAATGCATATAATTGTACAATTCAAAAATTAACGTTAATTTTTTCATGTCCATCAAATTGGATTATGTACTTTCAACATTATAACTACTTGATATAATAAATGTCCATATCATTAAAAAAAAATAAAATATAATTAATTTTATAAACCTAAATTTTTAAGCCTTGCATCGAAAATACTTTACTAATAAATTGACACAATACGATAATATTTATACATAATATCTAGGTATCATTATTATTAACCATTTAGTATTTACTTACATTTCGCTTGTTTTATTTACTTATTGATATAGAACTTCGTGTTAAAATAATTGTATAGTGTTACCACTTCTCACGGTAAACTTGCAGTACGCGTATGGTATCATTTATTACGCATTGGTTTCAAATAAATAGAAATAATAAATAATATTAAAATCAATGGCCTATATAATTATGTATTTATATATTATGCGGAAAGTAGGTCGGAAAGTATAATTACAATGTCTGTGCTTTAAATTCTTCAAGTTGAATTTAAGTAAAAAAAAATCTCTGAATACGTCTGAATAAAAAAATAATAATTATTATTATGTACACGCTACGTGGAAACATTCTTTATTCCTCATTAATTATTTAAGCAGAGAATTTTCATCTTTTGTCTGGCAAAAATATAATTATCAAAAAACACTCTTTTTTTCGTCTGACCCTTGAAACTAACACAACCAGTAATTGGAGGCATTGTTTTGACATCTGGGAGGTCGTCGGCCGTCAATTAACGTTGGACACTCCATCACAGACCTCTGTCCCTAAGCAACACAAAATAATGATAATTAATAATAATGTTAGGGCTCCCTGCCTTCAAGCTGTACTAAAATTAAGCTTTCTTCATTATTTTATTTTCATTTTTTTAATAAGGCTTTACATAAGTATGTTTTATTATATACGATTTAATTTTTAATATACTTCTTATTTGCTATGTCCAACTTGTAGTAATTAAAAGCTTAACGCTAATTTATCTAAATCAAAACATAAAACTATATATAATATATATAATATCATCTAATCTGTCAACGATTTGTGTAAATTGTAAAATTTACAAAATTACATTTTTATAGAAATAACAAAATATTTAGGTAGAGTAATGAAATTCTAATATAATCGACGTGATTTTAAAATAAGATAAACAAATGAAAATGCAGACGCAGTGGATTTTGGGCTCTCGTCTCGCTCTATTTGTTCAGCAGTGATAGGTTATAGGTATTATATTATTATTTTAAACTTTGGCAAACGATTGCATTTGAAAAGTCATTTCAAACCGATAGTTTACAAAATGGTTTATTCAATAGGTTTTTAATATTATTTTTAAAATTTAAGTGATGCATAATATGATTATTGTTTTTTGAATTATAACAAATTACAAAATAATCTACGTATATTGTATTTTGTTCAAAACTGTTCGGTTGTAAATACAAAAAAAAATTCATAAAAAAATGAACTATTTAAGTGGTTATAGCTAATTTTCCTCCAGAAAACATACAATTTTTTTCTATGGCCATTTTTCATCTAAAAAATTAAACATCCATTTTGAACACAAAACAATTTATTACTAAATACTTACCTACTAATACATTTAATTGAAATCATTTTGGAGGAAAATGGAAATAGGTTTTATTAGAAGAAAAGATTAACTAATAAAAAAGATAATAATAGAAAAATAAAATTTGTTGGAAGAAAATTAACTCACCAAATAGTAAATACCAAATAGGAATTTTGTAATTTTTTTCAGTCTATAATATAGAATATGCAGAAATTTTAAACTTTTGGAATACATCATATTTTTCTACAGATAATTTGAAATGCTCACATACTTTATTATCAAAACTCAAATGTAACTACCTATATGTTATATTAATTTCAATGAGGAATAGAAATTATTACGCAATTATTAATGGCAATATTATTCACTTTGTGTCGTTTGCTATTTCGAATCTGAAATTCCCAAATGAACACACTTTGAATATTTAATGTTATTTTAAACTTTAACTCAATAATAATAATAATATATAATCTAATAATGTGTAATATATATATATATATATACGCACATGTGTACTCAAATATTCATTAAAATCCACCGTATAATAATATACCATGGTCGTACCATATACATATTATATACATTATACCTACAAAACTATGTTAATTTCTCAGCTAATTTAAAATTCTGTTTAACAATATATGTATTTTTAAATAATATTGTAGTAGTGTATCTACTTTAAATATGATTACCTATACTTGAAACGAATTTTACGATATAGTATAGTTTACTCGATTATATATATTTACCGAATAACATATCAGCATAAATCGTTTAGGTATATAATATTTTATCATAATAGAATATGTGATTTTTGAAATAAAATTGAAAATATAAATTTTAAAAGTCATCTAAAGCTCATCTAAACCATATATGTACATTGTACACACACATAAACATAATATACATTTATCTTTAGAATTATTTTTCATATAAATCTTACCTCCATGTGCACGAGCAGACATAAAATATTAGGGTTCTTTTTTTAACCAACGAGGGGCAAGGGAGCCTGGGGTGATTTTCGATTTCAATGTAATCCGACAGCTAATAGGCTACCCAAATGTCAATATAGTTTTACTTGTCTCGGCCCATTAATGTCTTGTATACGAAGCCGCACATACGGTACACCTAAAGAGACCACAAAATCCTTAGAGATTTCGGTTATGTAATATATCCGTTTTGTGATTTCCTTTTTTAAAAGTCGTTTTTCATACATGTAAGTATAACACAATATTATACATGTTCAATACATTAAAATATTAAGTATACCAAATTTTAATACATTCATGTTTAAAACTTTTAAAATTGAATTATTCAATTATATCCGAGTAGACTGCTGACTATATACACTAATAAAATACAATTTTTAATTATATTTTCAAACTTAAAAATATTCTTTTTACGATCTCCAATGATAGGTATATACAATAAAACAATAATACATTAATTATAAAACAACTTTAATTACTAACGTATAATATAATGAATTAAAATTCTACAGATAATTTAAATTAGACTTTCATAATGATTTTTTTTTAACCTGACGTTGGTAGCTTTGTAAGTATAATGTTTCCATTATTTAAAAATACATGCCTTTATTTTTATTTATTTTTTTACCGCTCGTTATTAAATTTTCTACAAACAAATTGATACGCTACAGGATTTTTGGACTCCTTCACGAAACTAGCATTATACTTGGTGGTTGAAAACTCGTTGTTTGTTCAAATGGAAACTTACACAAATTATGTCTGTTTCATGTGTAATTTTTTCAAAACCCCCAGCTTACACATTCAACTGCGTGGCGTATAACACGGTCAAAGTAAGAGTTGTTCTTACATAGGAAACAAAGCGCTAAAGCACAGACAAATAAAACTACAATCATTCCCTCTTATGTCAAGTATAAATACACGCTATTTCCTGAAGGCATACCTACTGACACACACGGTATTACGTAGCGCGAGATGTTTAAAAAAAAATCCTAGGGTTCTCCGGGGTCTCTTGTGGCCTTGGCGTGGACTCTACGTCACTTAACGAATTGATACCACGACCCCGTTGGTATTATTGATGTTTATTTGACAGCCGTGCATTTTGATTCCCAAATGGGTTATACGGAAGTTATATTATGGGAGGGCTGTTCGTGGTATATATTCGGTAACAATAACCGGTAAAGTTTATTTTTTAAAGAAAGATACCCCAAGCGAACAAGACAACAAACCAAATGATGGCTACTTGACGTTGTGCGTGTGGTGTGTCTTGCAGACGTTTATTATTAAACGATGTTTCTCGGGTTAGCTGATAGAATATTAAAAAAAAAAAATAAATATATTTTTTCAATACTTTATATAGGTACCTGGTAGAAAGTTTATTTTATTTTTTTTTTAACAAAATGTCGATTACCGTTGTCTACAATTTATTGCCTGTACAATATAGTATATATTTAGCTCTTATTTAGAAGTACTGTTCACTTTGCAGTGACATTATATCAGAATACCAAGAGATTATAAAGGTATTATTATAGTGTATCGTGAGTGTGAAATACAAAAGTATGTAATGATAAACTGTTGACCAAACAAGATGTGCATGCACGTAAACATAAATATTTATTGACCATCCACGATCCACCACTCATTTTAAAGTACTAACTTTTCTTGAACAATCGATTAATGAAATAATTAATAAATAAATTAATGAAATCAATATCAGTCAGTACATTAACATTAAAATGTCCATAAGTTTATTTTGATATTTATAGGTACTAAAAACGGATGGAAAAAATTAATTAATTTTTTTTTTCAAATTAGGTCTGGTTTCAAAATCGTAGGGCAAAGTGGAGAAAAGCTGAACGACTAAAAGAAGAACAAAGAAAACGAGATGAACACGACAGAACTGGATCGCTACAAGAACAGCTAGATCATATGGCTAAAGATATGCAACACTCACCAACCACAAAAGTATGCTCACTGTTCAGTTTTTATTAAAACTTTCTCCAAGTATTTTTACGATATATTTATCTTGAAACTTTGACAGTAACAAAACTGTTAAGTGAATGTTTTTAAAGGTATATTAATTAGTGTAAAAAAGCTAATGTTTTACACGTAGTCTCATCTGAAACTGGAAAAAAACTTTCAAACAGTCTGTTTGTTTGCAATGAAATACGATTTTAGGACATTAGGGAAGCCAGCATTAGTAGAATGTATAAGTAATTAGTAAGTTTTTGAGAAATACTGGTAAATGCAACGGCAGATGCAATAACAATAAGAGGTTTCAACCACAAATCTTGCTAAACGTTTTCGCCTCATGTAGATTTATTTATTTATAGAAAACCCTTTCGGCAAACCAACCTATATATGAGGGAGATGGTGTTTTTGATTTATCCGTTAAGTTTAATTTACCTCAGGTGCTTTGCGTTGAGCATATCCAAATTTATGATGTTATGATGTCGTCTTAACCCTTTTTAATGTATAACCGAACACGGCGGCATTACGCGTTTGCTATTTTCCTTCATGGATTTATCACCCGAGTCGCTTGTCACCACGTCCGCTGATTTATCGTCGCCAGTTAATAATCTCTTAACGATTTTTCGTTAATGTCAAGCAAATAGTTTTCAGTTGTCGCTTTTCATCGCACAGTAAAAACAAACAAGCATTAAAAAAAAAAAAAAAAAAGAGAAATATAAAAAAAGGGGGCGAAATGCGGAAAAAATAACTTTACAGTTAACCAAGATGGTCGACGGCGCCATATTTATTTCATTTCTTCTTTTTACGACGCTCGTTTTCACAGCGGACGTAATGTATTATTTATTAACCGGACCCGCGGGTCATAAATCATGAAACCGAATAAAAACGACAGTATTACCACAGTTTCCTCCGGATGATAATTTTTCGACCGTAAATAACTTTGCCATTATACATATATACTTTTTTTATTCAAACAAATACATTACGCGCATGATAATTCTTTTTAGACAGATACTTATGAAACCCATTTATTCAATAATAATATTATTCGTATTATAATAGATATGTTTTTCCTATTTATACGTATCTATAGGCTAGTGTATTAGAAGGCGAACAGAGAGACGACGGGCATAGCGGCAGCGAACCAGACGAAGACGCCCGGACCAGTACCGTTCACATATCGGACCGAAGTGAATCGCCTGCCAGCTGTGGCATGAACGGCGGTCCAGACGATAGGCCAATGTCACCGTCCCCATCAGGGTTAGTATATTATAATATTATCAATATAATACATTAAAATAATTCAGAATACAAATACTGATATTTAAGGGACAAGGGCTCCTGTTGTAAGAAGCTTAAAGCTACATGAATTTTCAACTTTTTTTTATATAATATGAAACCAATATTTCTAAATCTTTGACAATCTATTTATTATATATCTTGGAAAAAAGGGTTTTTTTTTTTTATTTTTATTTTTTTTTTTAAAATATTGACTTAACCCTAACTTATTTTGCATCCAAAATGTATGTATTGTCAGCAGTGTGACTAATATATTATTATTGACATGCAACCTGTAGGGCGTAATTCTTAATGGTAACGAAATACAAATTGTATGTATTATAATGTATTTTAAATGGATGTTGAAACAAAAATATTTTAGGACTTAACTAAGAGTGATTCAACAGAAAATATTAACATTAAGTCAAATGGTCAAATATTATTCTCTCTATTATACTACAAACTATTTTGAAAAAGTGAATTTAAGAAAATCGTGTTTAAAGTTTAAAATACAAATATGTATAATAGCCTTGAAAAATAGAAACTATTATAGCATGGAATTAAGGAATAATATTCTTTAAGATTATAAGCAATGTATCGTGTTCGAAATTTCAAAATTTAATAAATATCATAAATAATTAATTTTATTCATAAAGGATCACGTACAAATCATAACTAAAACAATACCAATTTCGTTTAAACGTTTAAATTAGGTACCTACCTATAGAATAAAAAGTTCAGATAAAATATATTTTGTACTGTCGTGTAGGTTTAGCAAAATAAAGTATTTTAAAAGACGCAACTTAATGTGACCAGTGACTACCAAGAGAAAAAAATCTTTTAGTTTTAATCAAGGACTGGAACCTTTGGAATGTAATGGTTCTAATTTGGTACTGGTTATATTTTTTAATTTTTAAAAAATTTTTTCGGTTCTCATCAGTTTCAAATATAATATTGAATTACATTTAAATATTTCATTAATAGTAATATTCATCAACATTTTGACCATAATATAAAAAGTACAAAAATAATAAAAATTAAATTAGAATATTGTACACCCTATACGTTAGTATGGTAGTAAGTATTATAAATACTATATATTATATATTGGTAGTAGGTATTATAAATTATATTATTTTGGTAACTTTTATGAAAAAGATTGTATTTACATTTTAAAAATTAACATTTTGGAAAAATATTTTAAAATAGACATACCTACAACATATACAAAAAATAACCAGCAATATATATGAAAATTACCAGCAAGAAAAGATTATCCTTAAAACGGCGCTATATCCGCATTTGTTGCTTCCATCTAACACACACAGAATATAACAAAAATTTGGTTTTGTATTTAAAAACGTATGGGTTACTAGTTGAATTTTGATGATGACATATTATAAAAAATAATGAAAATAGTATGATCTGTGTTTTGTTGGAATTATTTTTTCAATAAATCAAATTTAAAGTTCATTATGGGTGTATACAAATGTGATAATCCAATTTTAAATATTTTGCTTAAAAATTAATTTATCAAACAATTATTTCAACAAAAAACATTATTTTTTACATTAGGTCATTATATCCATATAAACCAATTAAACCAATAACCCACATTATTTTAAATAAAATATTCGATTTTGTTATGTTCCGTAAATTTTAGATAAAGATAACAAATGCAGGTATAGGATTGTATTAAAAGCTTTTGTATTTCAAAAATAAAAACATTTGCTGAAAAAATTGGCCGCTGTCAAACGGCAGATATGCGTTTGTCTCCAAGTTCAATATTATATTAATGACAGTTGTTGGCTACATATAATAATAAATATGCATAGGGTACACCGAAAATACCGATGGGTATACCGTATGCGTATACAGTATACACTATAATTATTATAATAATGGATCGAATTACAAATTACAATAAAATCTTAAGTTGAGTAGTTATTATAAATCATTTTCTACATGAAAATTATATTTTCGAACCGATAAGGAAGAACCTTTATTATTCATAGGTTCAGGTTCTTTATTTAAAAAAAATATAAAGGTTTTATAGAATATCATAGAATATAGGTACATTCATAATATTAAGATTTATTTTGCTTTTTTCACCTATAAATGCTTTTATCATACTAGAGGATAGTACAGACCATGATGATAGAACAATATTTTTTTTAATTAATAAGTTATAACAAATAAATAATAATTAATTTTATATCCGGTCATACTGATTTTGGTTTTTCATTTATATACTACAGCCCCTTATTAGTTTAAGCTAATTATAATAAATATTCAAATACCCATATATATTTATATTTCGTTTCTACTTCGAATATGTGTAACTCTCATCTAACAAATACATATTAATTTGTATAAATTATTAAAAAATGAATTAATCAATTATCTCTTGCAATTAACTATGTCACATTTAGTTGGCGTTATATATACGGGACTTTTAATTCAATAGTTTTAATGATACAAACTACGTCTTTAATGCATCCCGCATTTTATAAGTTAATTCAATTATTTTTATTGGTACTTATTATAAATATGTATTGTACATTTTAAGGATTAGTTATGCTACACGACTAGAATATTTATATAATTGTATATTATATGATAAATTAACTCTGATTTTTAACTTACCTATATACTTTAAACTATAGTTTTCAGTAAAAAATTAATTATTTTACTCGAAGTATCATTTTTTATACTTCTTTAGGAAAAAACTTGTTGAAATATAAAAATAATCTATAGAAAATGTAATAATAATAAATAAGTCGTACTAGCTTAACGGTAACATAATATATTTCACATTTTGATAATTATCATGATGATGAGTTTTGATGAGTGGATTGTTTGAGAAATTAAAATAATCCCCTTTTTACTTGTATATGCATCACTATGTAATGTGTATACATAAAATAATGTGCTATTAAATAGAATGACGTGTGTCCTTGGCTAATTTCGTTCGATTCGAAATGGTGTGTTGCGCTTGTTATGCCACGCGTCCAATTGTTGTTAATAAATCGTAATGCAGTTTAAGTGAAGATAAATTCAAATTATACTTGGTAATTGAGCCAATTAAACAATCAATTCGAATGGCCGGCGACAGAAATATACGTACACGCATTTTTTTCCTCAAGTGACAATGAAGATGATGATGATAATATTAAAAATAGTAATGATTGCATTTTTATGGTACATAATAATAATTAATAGATATAATGTAATATGTAAATTTTAAATGTTTTTTGCTTGATATCATATATCGTTTCTGTAATATTAATATTCATAATTCATATATTGTTAATGTTTGTTTAGGAATGGAAACGCTGTAGCAGATTCACCAACGCCTAGCCTAAGTCCTTCGCAAATCCGACCACCCATCAGTGTAGCAACGTCGACGTTCAATCATTCAATATTTACTCCGTTCTCTTCGGAAGGGTGAGTGTTTTGCTGCAATTTGTCAAAAGAGTTTTAAAGATTAACAGTGATCCTTCCGAAAAATCGAAACCATTCATTCGATACCTGCGGGTCATTCATACTAAAAAAAAAAAAAAAAATAAAAAAAAAACGGAGAGGTTTATTTATTTATATAATATACCGGCCGTACGCGCGTATAACCGCTAAACAGATGGCACATATATTATGTGTTCGTGTGGCTTATGGCTACCCTTTTTCTTCTAAAAATTGTTGTGTTAGCAGATTGTCCAAAACCAAACAAAAGACTCGTTGATGGGGTGTTCTGAAGGGTCGTTCTCAATGACGCGATTGTCGTAGCCAACTTTTTTTCGTTTGTTTTTTTTCCCTATCGCTAATTTATTATGTAAAATCTCATTATATTCATTGAGTCGGTTTTCAAGTACATATCGATTACGTTGACAAATTAAACACAATGAGAAAAATTAACAGTTAAAACAAAAATCACTATTTATAAACTTAATAGAATATTATTAGAATTTTCAATAGTTATAAAAAATGTATCCAAACATATTGTGATATTCCGTCTTGTGCTTTAACATCAAAATAAATATGATTGAAGTCTCGCACAACACATTAATCTGAATTTAAATATGTTATGTGAGGATAATTTAATATTGGCTAAAGGATAATGAGTAGATAATTTAAGTAAAGTTCTACAAACTCCTCTCCAATTTCACGTACGCGGTATGATAAAATTAAGCTAATTGTAAGTAACACAGTATAATATGCATGCATTTCTTAATTTCCCAAGAGAACACATTCTGTAGATTAAGAGGTATACATTTTGATTAACATGTTTTTACATGAGAATTCTCTATAATAACTGAATACTAATAACAACAGTCGATTATATATAATAACTATATTTATAATATAATGATGATTTAACAAGTTTCCATTACAGATAAAAACAATAAATTAATATTATATTTCTACTCGTACAAATAGTATTTTAATATGTTTAACAGAAATATACGTTTTTTCTTATAACTTCAACTTAGAATTTATTCTCGTATAACTATCTTTTTATATATTTCTATATCATGTCTACAAAAAAAAAAAAAAAATCGTTTTCTTTTTAAATATATATTATATAGTTCAAACTTACATGGTAATCTATTTCATCCGTCCAAAATCTTTGTATACTTATCTTATTTATTTTCTTTTTAGCCCTATCATGCCTTCCTATTTTATTTTCTTCTATTCACTATTTCTTTACAACTTAAGTATCAGTAATTTCTTTCCATACACCTATAGAGTAGGTACTCTGACACAGTTTTTGTGGATATTCTTTCGTTGATTTTTTATTTGAAACTTTTTAGAATTTCATCAATAATTTGTAAGTAAGGCTTTATTAAAGTATTGTATTGGTAATTCGTTTTTATCATACCATAATTATAACACCATTCGTTATGAAGAACATGGAGGGCCATCAAAATCACGAAAGATAAAAAATAGATACACATTTTTTTTCTACAAATTATCAATTTTGAAATAAATCTAGGGATCATAGTTTAGGAACAATAAAAATTCGGGAGTTTTTTGTGGGAAATCAGGATATTTTTGTAGATAATATTCAGAACAGATTTGTGATATGATTTTAAGAGATTTTTTTATTCTTAATTTAATTATTACGCATAAACAATTTAATATCAAAAATTGAATACATTTTCAAGGACCCAAAAAATTGTTTTTAAGTTAAAACTTTATATTATACTCGTATAAGAAGAACGTGAAAATGTTGGTTTTTCAATGATATTTAATTTCTGTGAACAACATTTTGGCCATTTAGACTTGATCCAAATGTGCCCATTTTTCGATAGCAAATGTATTCAACGTTCATTATATTATGATACTTTGATAATGTATTTTTTGATATATCGACTTTTTCGATAAATGCATAGAGAAAAACTATACCAGGAAGTCAAAGAAAAATGTTCATAATATTTTTTTATTTTTATTTAATGAAACTTAAAACATCCACCACCAGTATCTTGTCCGATGAGCAAAATACTTCCACCCCCCATACTTAACGGCCTATTCCATATTATACTATAATATTCCACTCACGGTGAATAAAACGCCATAACGGAATAATTGAAGGGCTCGGTACAAAAACAGGTCAACTACAAATTTCGCCAAATTTTAGTTATTCAGTTGAATGCATAAAATCACTAATTGCACGTCTTTTGGTGCAAGAATCAGTAAAATCCAATTTAGATTAATGGAAATACATAAGTCAAGGAGAAAGTTTTTTTCAGTGCAAGAAACGGTCATCTCCATTATGATTTTTTTTAAACCATATTCCAAAAAACCACTCACTTTAATAAATAATAATAAAAAATTTACCTCTTTTATCTAAAAAACTAAGATTCCTAAAAATAAATCCTGCATTTCTTCTTCTAGGACAGTTTTTTTTTTTATGAATTTCTGATCATTTAAAAAAAATGGACTCGACCGGTTTTTGCACCGAGCCCTACAATTACTCGTTCCTGATATGATATATGATGGATTTTGAATTCTGATTTCGATCGTTCCCGAATTTTTCGTTTCTTTAAAACGGTTAAACGCTGCACTTTCCCGAAAGTAATAGCAGTGTCTCCGTTTAATCGCCTCGTTCCCGTATACAAATGTCGGATTTGCCGTTTTCGAATTTCCGATCGACGTTTTTCTATAGAATTGAAACCCCCCCCCCCCGTTTTCTCCTCCGCAGACGAGAAATCAAAATGTTAAAGCCGTATTCGCGGTTCTCGTGTCGATCGCCGTGCGTTTTGTGTGAAACGCGGCCATACCGACCACCCTTATCGTCGTGGTGTGTTGTTGTGTCGTGTTATTGTTTAGAGCGCGGGCCCGCCGAGAACAAAACGATATAACTGCTTAATCCGCCCGGAGACAATCGGCCCGTGTTATTAACGTGGAAAAGTTTTTCTTTTTCGGTGACAAGCGAACACGTGCCGCGCGCGCGCGTGCACACGTGCCACGACGCGGCCCACCTACGATGACGGTCTCAGGTTACCGGATAATTCGGTTTGGGTGCCCGGAACGATATATTATATGGACGCGGGAGAGACGATAATAATAATAATAATAATAATAAAGGCTCCATAAACACAACGGCTATTTAGTATATTATATCGACAATCGTTGTATAGTGCGTATATATATATATTATATTATTATTATATATACGTGTTGTTTGATCGGCGGACATAATTCGATTTGGATCGTGTTATACACGTCCGCGTGAGTGCGATTTCCATTGAATAAACGGCCCGAATACGATATATGAGATGACTAGTGATGCACAAAGCAAGACCAAGACCAAGACCATGGCAGTCTTGTTCTTGTTTACTCAGTCTTGGTCTTGGTCGTGTTGACTCAATCTTGGTCTTGTTGACTCAGTAGAAGTCAGTCTTGGTCTTGTTGAATGAATCTTGGTCTTGGTCTTGGTCTTGGTCTTGGTAACTCAGTCTTGGTCTTGGTCTTGGTCTTGCAAATTTCTTGAAGCCTTGATTTTTTTTTTTTTTTTTACCAAAGTTATAAATAAGAATAAATAATTTATTTATACGTACACAAGAGAGGATACAGGGAGCAATGGGGGTAATTCCCCCCCTCCGTTCACAAAAAAAATTTTGGTACGTACCTGTGTAGTTGACTGTTTTCGATAACACCGAACTTTCAAGAAATAGTAGAATATCTGTTTACCCATATATTCGATAAACGATAATCATTTCCAAAAATATTACAATAGCTAGGATATTGATGATTGCATTACGAGAAATCTGTAGATTTGGTGTGGAATTATAAATAATGTATACCAAGAAAAAAAATGTAATAAATAACGTATTTAATTCATAAATTTTTATTTTATTTAAAAGCAAGATTTTCAAGGGTCTTGCAGTCAAATCTTGGTCTTGGTCTTGGTCTTGCATTATGAGTCTTGGTCTTGGTCTTGGTCTTGCATACATTTTTATTTCAGTCTTACTATGAAATAGTAAAATCTTGGTCTTGGTCTTGCTAGCTCTAGTACAGTCTTGGTCTTGGTCTTGGTCTTGCATTTTTGCAAGACCAAGACCAAGATTGCAAGACCAAGACCGAATTTGCTCATCACTAGTCTACTGTTAAAAATAATACCGATATATTTAACGCTAGCTGTCCATCTTATTTAAAATGTACCTAAATTACAAAGAGGTAGCTCAGGGCGATTATTAATATTAAATATCATACATTTAGATTTATCTAAATTGTAAGCTGTAAGTTATTATGTGATCACCACCAACACTTAACTTTATCTATCAATTTATTAACCCAAAATCTTCATAATTGTTATGTTTTAACAGAATCACAGGGTCTCATCTGCATAACAATACATTTCTAAAATAATATTTAAAAGACCATTTATACAAATGGATTATATTAATTTATCTATTTATTTTTATTTTTTTCAACACGCTGTAGTGTTTTGTCGTATTAAAATAAGTAGTGTATAAATTACTTTTCGCGAAAGCAGTTATAGTTTTGAGAAATAAATTATATAGTGTCTCATTAGAGGCCTTATTTGATAATATACACTCGAGGTGAGTTTAGCACTACTATATCCGTTCTGTATATTACAGACCGAGTGAGAAGATATACACACCGCACTCGCCGTGGGACACAACCGTCAACCGTGTACGTATATTATACAGAGTGGATACATAACAGTAAGAAATAATTAGATTTATGTATACATCGTTATCACTGGGTAGTTCTAAACTACTTTCGACCGCTAAATAATTCACGTGTTCACTTACCCATACAATATAATAATATATGATACGTCCGTTGTTCGTTTGTGCCCTATAAACGAGTAAAGTTTTAGATCGGACACCGTATATAATATAATAATCGAATGCGCGACGGTAATGACGATTCGCGTGTAACGGGCCCGGTAACAAATGGTTTTCTTTTCACTACACGACAGTTGATTGGCACACCGGTTTTCCTTACAATCAGTAATCAGTAAAAGGAATCAGTGCCGTTTTTTTATCTAAAAAAAAAAAATCATTAGAAACGCATATCGAATGTTTTAAAAACGTAATCCTTGTCGAGTGATTTTAGAAATATATTTAAAGATGCGGGAAAACAATGAATAAAAAAAAAAAAAAAGATAACACTTGGTCTCTCGTCGGGTGTCAGTATAGGGATGGATGCACTTCGCTACTGGGCGGGACGCTCTTGCATGGTGGATGTATTGCATATTTTGATAGTAACGATAAATCATTGCATTCAATAAAACGTCAAAAATTCAAATACATAACTTTTAATTATATTATCGTATAGCGTAAAACTGCAAAAGTAAAATTTGGTTCCTGCCTTTTTTTTTTTTTTTTTAGAAAAAAAATATAAAAAAGAGGCAATTTCATTGGTTCAAAGTTACCATGGTACATGCGTGAAATGCGCGTAGACTTAAAAAAGAAAATGAATAAATAAATATCATTGTAAAATCACTATAACTCCCTCGTTACGCTCAGAATCTAAAATTTAGTTAAATTATTGTATGATTAACGTTATATTAATTTTTTTCAGGTCTTAAAATCTCATTTTACCAATTATTTGGACTTAAATATCTCAAAATTTATAATTTTGTCGGAAAAATTTAAAAAACATAAAAAAAAAAAATCGTGACAACGAATTTTTGAGATTTTTTGAATTTACTTGGAGTAACGTATATTTAACGCTGTATACAATTTTTAGGCCTTAAAACCCAAAATTACCCTGTTTAGGACTTAGAAACCGGGAAAACTAAAATGTCTATAAATAACCCAAAATTGCAAAAAATTCAAAAATTCTTTACTTATCGTGAATATATTACTAAATTCAATATTCGATGTAAATTTCAAGATTTTAAAATCAATATTTTAGAAATTACAAAGAAATGAAAAATCTGGATTTGACGAAATCGTATTTTTTCCGTTTTTTCGTCATTTTTTGGTAGTATTTCCTTACGCATTAAAAAACTATTAAGAAAAACAAAAAAATTACCTCTCAAAAGCACCAACTAGATGCAATTTTCTACCGGAAACCGGGTAAGCTTGTAAAGATCGGAGAACTCCTTCTGGTAGTAAACTTGTTAACAGAGAAAAAAAAAATTAAAATAAACATCATTGTAAAACCACTAGCTTCCTCGCTTCGCTCAGAATCTAAAATAAAAATCACATAAAAAAAGTATCTCGGCCCGCCTACATACCTAAACCTCGTATACGGTTTACCCGAAAAATACCGGGTGATATAAAATTTAATCTTATGGCAACATTTCATTAATATTTACTATGATGTACATTTTTACATTTTTTTCAGTGAAATTGTGTCTTCTATCGCTTAAAATGTGTTTTAATTGTGAACACACGCGCGTTCAACATTGACACTAGTTATTGGACATTGTTTGTAGCAGCTTACAATAAAAGGATCTTGCTTTAAATCGACGTAATTTCCATTCAACGAGACATTGTATTTTTGTAGAATACTGTATCCGGGATTTTTTCCAAAAAATGTTTTAAATTTTTCATAGAGTATTTGTGCTTTTTTGTTTTCAATTTGTATCAAGTTAATTTTCTATTTTTTCTACCATATCTATCTGCTGATTTAAATTTAAATTTCGGTTGTCAAGCCGTGTAAATGAATCTGGTAAATGAGATAAATGCGATCGAATAAATGCTAAATCGGACATGGAAAAAAAAAAAAGACTGGGCGTCATCTTCTAGATTTGTTACTAATTCTTTAAATTTACTAAAATTGTCTGAATAGAACAAAGCGGCTTCCAACCATGTTTCCCATCTCGTTATGACAAGTTCTGGAGGAAGATTACAGTGCATAACATTTTTATATGCAGTTATACGGTGCGAAGCTTTTAAAAACATTTTTTCCCCATTATTTACTAATTTACCAACGCTAGGAAAAATATCTCTAACTTTTTCGGCGACACGGTTTAAGGGATGGGCAACACAAGTTATGTGAATCATATTTGAATAAAATATTTTTAATATCTCTCCAGTTTTCACCATATATGGTGCAGCGTTACCGATAAGTAGCAGAATTCTGTCTTGAAACGACGTATCTTTGAAAAATTCCGTTAAACTGTCGTTGACAAATCGAGAAACTGTTTCATAGTTAGTTTTTTGCAACTCTTTACAAGAAATGAGAAATGGATTAGGCATGATTTCCGGATGAAGCATCCCAACGATTAAACTACAAACGTGCAACCCTCTAGAATCTGTTGTTTCGTTTACCATAATGTAAATAAAATTGTTAGTTATTTTTTCCCGTATTTTTGTAAGAGTGGATTCAAAAGAAATGTTTAAGTAATTTTTTCTTGTACTTTTGTCCGGAATATTTTAATTAACGTATTTTTCTAAAAATGTTTAAATGGTGTCGACTGTAGTTTATCGAAACGAATATTTGAGGCCACCAAGGCATAGCACTACACATCTATTAAAAATTCGTTTCAGTTGGCCGAAGTTCAGGTACTTTTAGTTAATGATAATTGTACAGGATTACGCTTGGTCTTTTTAGCAGCAGTCAATTGTTGGTATCCGGCTAAAAAAAAAAAAAATTGTTAAGAATAATTATTAACTAAAAAAAAAACAATCTAAAAGTATTTTTATTAGAAATAATAACATTATACCGAACTCTTTTTGAATGCAATGATTTATTTTTAATAAAAAATTACAAAAAATTAATTAATTATTTACCTAAATTAATTCAAAAATAGTTTTTACTTAGTTAAATGTTTTTTTTTTTAAACATTAATCATAATCATTATTATCTATCAGAGCAACAAATCATTAACACTCGTTATCAAAAAAATATTTGCCGCAAAAGAAATCGGAAGTTTTTAAATAATATGACTGCGTTTGCAATCTAATTGAAAACACATGTTTAGAAATTGCTGCGTTTGAAATGAAAAAAAAAAAAAATGTTTGGAAATGGCTGCTTTTAAAACCCAAATCACTAGATGGCTGCTTTTGAAACCAAATTCGTGAATTAACTGGTTTTGAAACTAAGCCAAAATTCCTTTCCGCAATTTAGACCACTAGAATTCTCCTATGATCCCCAATATTTTTACATATCATGTAAACGACACTAAAGACTTAGAAAAACAAAATAGAAATGGCTGGTTTTGATATACTAGTGGTCTCCCCTATAATATATAATAATATTATATAATAGATTTATTTGTGTTATCTGTTTGCGTATACGCAAAAAAAAGTACACCACTGCTTGAGTGGACATTGAATTACTGACGAAATCAAAGAAATCACCTATTTATAAAAAATATATACTTAAAAGAAAAATATTTGTAGACTTCTTATAGTATATAACATATAAGTATATTTTATAGTACCTAGTAGATATATTAAAAAAAAAAAAATGCATTTTGTGAAATGACAAAAATAATTATAATAAAAGTGTTTCATTAGATACGTTTAATGTTAATAGGCACTTGCCCCGGGCGCGATGGGGCGTAAAATGTAAAAATATTTAAACTTTTCATTCCGCTTTTGGAAGTGGAGTCCCATTGATCACTTTAAATTTTTAATAGAAATTTTGGAATTTTGGTAGAAATTGACGAATGACCTTTTTTTTTTATACTTTTATTTTGTATTTCGAAAACGTATAAAACAATGTACTCTGAATACATATTTGAATACTTAAAAATGTATTCGAATACTTTTAGGATATATTTTTTTGTTTGCTACTAATTTTAATTAATTTTGGAATGATTTGCCGGCTTGGTAATTATTGTTTGATGGTACAATATTGTACTATATATATATATATATATGATATGTGTATTTATGTATGTATGTTGCACCATATAACATTGGAACATATGGACCAATATCAATCAAACTTGATACAGACTACAGTTACGACTTACCTACTATCTGGAAAACAATTACAAAAATACATTGAGGTAATAATACCTAGTGATGGGATGGAAAGGGGTAGAATTTTGAAAACAGTGGTGTATTTCAGAATATCTTATTGGGGGGAGGGAGAGAGGATATCAAATAATACTTCAAGGCAGACTCGTGGACGCTTTTCCCCCACACCACCCTTTACAAAACGTTAATAGCTCATCACATATTAATATAATGTTTTTTTTTTTTTATTTTGCATAATAATTTACAATGATATTGGTAAATTTCTGGGCGGCTTTTTGGCCAGTACATCGATGACCTCATCAATTGAAAATTCGATATTCCTATGAATAACCAACATTGCCAGACCATTAAGTCCATTCTTCAAACGAAATAAATTAACAATAATTAACTATTACTTATTATGTATTAAGAAAATTATTATTTTCAAGTACAACTATTAGTTAGTTATCTCTGACATACTGTTTCGAAGGTAAGTTTTTATTCTTTTAAGGTTAGAAAACATGCTTTCTGCCGTACCTACTGGTAGACACCGGAAGTGTACATAATATCTTTAAAATAAATTTTATATTAGGACATATATCCCCGTTGCACATATTTAGTGCTTCATTCCGGTTTTAGGAATAGTAGTTTTTTTGAGTTTTGTCTTCCAAAATTTAAATTCTGCTATTGAGTTGTGTATATTCAAAGTAGTTGAATATAACTCGAGTAATTTTTTAAATAACTTTTCATCAGTAGAAGATAATGTATTAGAAAATAGACTTCGAAATCGTATAAATAAAATAACATGAAAATTTAAAATTGAAGTATGAACTTTGATAATAAATAGTAAATAGATGCAAATCTTTTATATTAATACAAATTAAAATTTAAAATAATATAATAATTTAATATACGTTCAAAAATGTCAGAATGGGCTGAAAATCTTTCTTCTAGTTGATTTATAAAATAGTCTAGGTATGGTATAAATACTGATACTTAATAGTATTCTTCAACACTTAAAGTGGAATCTGGATTTGTTCGATTTACTTGTCGTTTAGTTATTCCTTTGGTGCTTAAGTCAAGGTCTATAATTACTGACATTTCCTGTTGAATGAAATACATAAAATATCAAATTATTTTATGTATAAACAAATTCATATGCATACTCTTGCTAGAATAAACAATTTGTGAAATTCATTATCACAATTTATTCTGACTTTTTTTAATACGTTAATAATATCTTCAGCAAGACATACTGCTGATTTAAAATCAATTTTTGTTTTTTAAATTAATTTGCACAATGGCAATCCAAAAAAAAAAAAACCAACTGAAAAAAATTTTATAATAAATTAATATTAAATTCAGTTAAATAAATTGTTCTATTAATTACTTGTATAACTTGTAAGGACATAAGAAATTCTGAATCAATAACTGTTAATAGTAGTTTAGCGTCCATTACTGTGGAATCACTGTCATTCCTATTAGTAATAATTTAAAAAATCAATTATATCGATAACATACTAATGAAGTTTTAAAATTGTTATCGTTTTATTTTAAGTACGTAATAATATATAAATTTGTATTTAAACTTAAAATTAAGATAAGAAACAGCAAAATATAAATAAATAAATACAGTATATGGGGGGATTTATCCCCCATATCCCCCCCCCGTAATTACGCCCCTGTTTGAAAATAATCAAAAATTACCTAAATATATGGACAATTTAACGGGCAACAATGATCAATAGGTAATCAGCTATATAAATAAAAAATATAATTTATTAAACAGTAAGACTGTTAAAAAAATTAGTCATATAGGTATATACAAATTATCATAATATGGTATATTATAATATATTGTATTATATGAGTTTCAAAGTAGGTACATATTATTAGGTATATTCCAAATTATAGCGACACAGGTGAACACCCAAACTCGACAAATGCAGCAGACAATATGTTAAAAATCGTTTTGTTGTAAAAATTAAAAAAAGTATATTTTTATTTTAGAGAATAAAAAATACGAAAAAATGTATTCAGAATACGTATTTGAATACTTTTTACGAAAAGCATTTAAAATAGTATTCGAATACAAAAAAAGTATTCAAATACTTTTATTCGAATACTTTACAAGACTGCTGACGAGATAATGCGGTATTCACATTATCTTTAACAATTTAAAATGGGAAATCTTCGTGAGACGTCTCGCGCGTATGACACCAGTAACGAAAATTCAATATTCACATTATTTATTTGAGATATAGGAAAAGAACATATTTTGAAAATCGATCAATAATTATTATAAATACTGTGTTTGCGTATTGTATCAGTTCATCATACGCAAGGTTTTGCATTATAATTTTCTAAGGAAATCTATAAAACCAATGGATAAGATACAGAGATTATCGGCAACTCATATTTTATATAAAGGTTAAAGGATGCTGTCCTTAAAGGACATTTCAATTTTAATTAATTAAATGATCAAACGTTGCATCCTATAACAATTGATTCTCGGTATTATATATATATAGTAGGTATCTATTTACTGCGATGTACATAAAATACATGTTTAAATTGAAAACAATATTTAGGAATAAACCTAAAAAAATACAGCATACAATTTACTGCGAAAATCATTTATTTTACCACAAATGAAACTATATTTTATATATCATGTGTAATATGATTTTCTTTGTTGAACGAATATCGAGATATTTATGATGAATAATTATTTATTTCTTTCTCGTAGTGTTTTCGTATTAAATTATTACATTTTTGAAAATAAGTTTTTAGTTCGTCTTTGATAAATTTAAATTAAAAGTAAAAGTTTTGAATGTCTACGATGGCTCTGAGTTTTAAATCTTTCATATACGGAAATCGAAAGTTTTTCAATATAAATGTTGCGCGATTCTTTTGGCGAAATTATTATAAGCGGATTTGCTTAATTAATGAATAATCAATAGTATGCTTAAAACGAACAAAAGGGTATTTTAATGTCGATATAGACCAGCGAAATGTTGATAAACTATTTTAATTGAGTGATGTATACCTACTAGTTATTTTGTTCTTGAATTTTTTGATTTTTGTAAATTATATTTACTTCTAATTATAGTTATTGGTAGTTAAACAAAAGGCGAATAAAATCTACTAAAAAAAAAAATAAAAATTATGTATGCTACAATATATAGATACAGTTTATTGATAAATATGTACCTATATGTAAACTGTAAGTAGTGTCAATAGATAAATATTTATAAAACATTCAAAGTATTAAAATATCATGTTTATAGATACATAACTGTTGCATATGATATTCTATCTACATCTACTTACCTATATCTTGTACCTTTTTTTTTAAATATATAATTTATATTTTAATAAAAAATTAAAGAAATTGTAGTTTGTGTTATCATCATTATTTATACGCTTCATTTTCATATAGTTTTATAGGAAATTTGTATACGAAGAAGATATGATAACAACGGCGTCATTTGGGGGGGGGGGGAGTTAGGGTGTGTAACCTTTTTTTTTTTGAAAAATTTAATACCGCGCCTGCATCTTAAGTGACATGTTTGTTTATGAATACAGTTCAAACACTTTAAAGTTTAAACTATAATGTTTGGTAACAGAATATTTGTAAAATATGTGTCTATAAAATTCAATTTAGTATAGTATTATATAGCTGAGTAAATAAATATATTTTGTAATATTTTTCATTTTATTTGTAAGCAAAAAAAAAATTTTTTTTAATTTTTTAACAATTTAGGTAACATTTTTTACTTAACTTATTTTGTAAATAAATGATTTAATTTATATTTTCATTTTTTTTTTTACCTAAATTATTCTAAGTTTTCTAGCACATTAGAATCCATAGCTTAGCTTTAATATTATTATTATTATAAATATAGAAAATAATCTACAAAATAAACACAATCATTTATTCAGTAACGTGTTTCATTAAATAAAAAAACGCATCTATACAAGTTTTTGGATATTTTAATTTACTATAAAAACTATAAAATTGTCTAAAATAGATATGTGATTTATGAAATAATTGTATGGTTCTGTAGTTTTTCTTTAGTTTTTTTAGTTTTTATAGTTTACACTATATTTATTATGATTTAAGTACATAATAAACAACATTATATTAAGTATATATTATGTTTTATTGTTACACTTACGTCATAATGTGTGTAGGTATTTTGAGTCGAGACTCAAAAAGGTTTTCAAAAAAAGGAAAAAAATTTTTTCAACATCATAATAATTAAATCATAATCAAAAATTAAAAAATAATAAATTAAAATAATTTATTAAAAATATATAAAAACAATAATGTTTTAAAAATTAATATAGAAAATAAATGTATTTACAATGTTTACATATTTATTTGTTTGAACAAGAATCGCAATGAGGTTTCATTTTTATTTTTATTTTTTTCAATAATGGTATAATTTTTCAACCAATCTACTTTATTCGATTATAGGTATACTGATTAGAATACGATTGTTTTTTTTTTTGTGTGTCAAAATAATGTTATAAAAACATTTTTTAAACAAGGGTTGAAAGAGCTTATTTTTTCACTGAAATATGAAATGACTTTTTAACCGTGTAATGTGTTAAATGATATTATGATTATAATTAGAGGCAATAAAGTGTAGAAATATTTATAGCAATAACTATTCTAAAATGTTTAATTTAAACTTAGCCCCGAACTTAGCATATAACAATTAGGTTGTATTTTTTTGGAAGATGGGCCAACAACGTGAAAATTTATAGCATAAATAACATTTTCTATTTTTTTTTTTTTTTATAAGTAATAATAGGAACAGTTTCAACATATTTTAATAAAAATACGCACGCTAACACTAGCTGGTATAGCCGGTATAGGTACCGATTTATTTCAAACAACATTTTATACAAAGTATTTAAAGGTAAAATAAAAATTACCCGTACCATTATAATAATATTATAGAAACTATTATTAGTTCATAATATGACGCGAGACAAATCTAGTTAAATTAGCAGCCTAATTTATAATATGGGAAAACTGATGAAATTGAAAGTGTCATATTATATAACCGTATCTATATAGCGACTTGGTACTTACTTTAGTTTTTCCTGTATTACGAAAAAAGTGTATTAAGAAAAGATTGGTGTTTTTATAAAAACGATCGTGTTCAGGACAAAAATAAACATAAAATGCATACGTGGGTAAGTGCATATATATCGCGTGATTTTTAATATAATAAATAACAACGTTAAAATCTCATTTTGGTATTACGAGTGTTGGACAATTTTTTTGGTATATTTTAATAGTATTTTATTTTTTCATACATTGAACCAAATATATCTGTGCTATATATGCGTCCAATAAAATGTTTGTTAATTTAACAGTGATATAACAAAACGTACTATTGATTTAACAATATCTTGGGTAAAATTGTCTAATTGAATACAAATTCATTTGAATTGGCAAATGTTTTGTTAATTCAATATTATAAATATTTTGTGTTTATTTTTTCTTCTCCGTAGAACAAACGCCCATCTCTGTTGATCAAAATAGTCAATTTAAACAGAATATTTTTTCAATTTAATAACATATTTTATTATAATAATGAAATCTGTATGATAATTTTACAAATTATTTTTATCGAATTATAACTTATATATTTTGTGAAATTTACAAAACGAATTTGTTATTGTAAACACATTTTTTATTAATTTAACTATATATACATTAAAATAATGAAAATTGTATTATTTCAACAAATATTCGGCTGTTAAAATTTGATTATTGCGTATTGTTAATTCTACCGATGATATTTGGTTCAGCGCAGTGGCCGGTGAGGTCGTCGGGGTATAGGACACATATATCCGTATCCAATGCCTTATTAATTAAATATGTATTATATTGTGCCTATGGCCTATTATAGGTATTTTGTTTAAATATTAATATGAGAAAGTTGGCCAGTAAGGAGTCCCATGTAAATTTCAAGTTTTTGGAATTGCAAGAAAATAACCGGGTTTTCTGCTCTTCTGTTTTAGTTTTTCATTTCGCGTTTACCAAATAAGTTGAAAATTTTCTTTAAAGTACCTTCCCCAACATAATATTGTCATATTGTACATATATACGAGGCGTATGGAACACAAGGGTTATAAGTGACTAAAATACATGCTCGGTGCAAATCACTGAAATAATTATTTTCCGAAGAAATTAGGTACAATATCCTATAACCAAAATTTATTACACTCGGCAATTTAATCATTAATCAGTATAGGTACGTATTTGTTTATGTGCAGTACCTACTAAAATACATGATAATGTATTTACGAATGTATTTTACGAATTTAAAATTTAAATTTTGTAAACATTATCGATTCTGGCGGTTGGTAAGTTTTGTAAATAATTGACCGACTCGAATAAATTTATTCACATTTCACATAGTATCATAAATTAACAGTCTTGTAAAAAATACTTGTAAAGTTGTGTTTAAATACAGATACGAGTACATTGACATAAAAAGTATTTAAGATGCACTTCATGTATTTTTTTAAAAAAGTATTTAAGAACAAACACAAATACTATAGGTATGTATTTAAATACAAATACTTTTATACGGCTTTAAATTTATTTTTAAAACAGTCGTGTTATTTAAATTATATTATTTTATAGGTCTTAAAATCACAACTATAAATTTTCAATTATTTGATGTAATAATACAATAAATGTTAAAATTATTACAAACATTTAAATTTTAGTTTTTACAATATTTTTAAACTTAATAATTATTCTTACCAACATTTTTCATGTATTTACGATACCGTGGTAAACATAATGTTATTTAATATATTTAATTTATTACATTTATTATTAAATATTCTTTTATAACACAATATACCTAGTTAATAATAAAATTATTATGAGAGTCGAAACAAACACGTGTCAATCGAGTTGTATTTCCGACGATATTACAATTATTATTTTAAGACATATTTCAGACATGCGATTATTATCATCTGCACGTGGCAGTTGCGATTTTTCGTCGACTTTATTATACTTAAACCATAGATTAAATATAGTGTTCTATTACTTATTACCCGCATATTATACATAAATCCCCGTGACTTTGTCTGTCGATTCATCAAACTGTAAAATAATATTGAATTTGAACGATAAAGTAAATTTAAAATTACACTACACAAACATACTTAAATATTCATTTTGATGGAATGAAATTTATTGAAATTATAACTTATTGTCAGAAATTGTATTCACAAGCATTGAAATATAAAAGTGTTTGTAATTCTAGTAAAAATACCAATGATATAGTATTTCAAATACTCTGAAAATACTTCGATTAAAATGTATTTAAAAAGTATTCTAAATACTATAAAAATATATTTAAATATATTTACTAAAATACTTTTACTGAAATACTTTACAAGACTGTAAATGTGAAATAGATGTGGGTAGGTATTATCATGACAAAATAAACAGGTATGCTGGCAACTTTGTGATGCGCAAGTGCCGCCATATTTTCTTTTCTCCAAATGTTATCAATGTTCTTTTCTCGGTAGACCGGTGCATGCTTTAAGATAGTAGGTATGTGTGATAATTACATTGTGTTCGTTATGCGTCGAGTATTATTATGTACATTTTCTTCAATAATCTTTTATTTATGTAATTAAGGGTAAGTATAAAGTTTAATTCTTAAATCTATATTTGTACAGTACATTAATTATTATTTTTAATTATCTTACTATAATATAATTATTACCTTTACGTATATATCCACTTAAACAACCTCTAAACACATGGATTGGCACATTCATTCGAATTAAAAATTAATTAACAAATTATAAAATACGCTTAAAAGTAAATTAAATATTTGTTTTCAAAAAAACAAAAAAGGCGGCAATAAAATAAGATAACAAAAATCACGATCGAATCGTAGATGCTGAGATGACGCGATAAGCGGAGAAAAGCGTCCGCCATGATTGCGCGAGTTGAACCAAAACACGTAAGTTGCTGTCATACCTGTTTATTTTGTCATGGGTATTATGAACATTTATGAAAACAAATTTTGATAACAATAACACAGTGACAAAATGGCGGCGTAGCGCAGCGTACCCGCTCTTATATAGAGCGTTAACCGGTGGCGGTGGGGGGGGAGGGGGTGAGAGGAAATTGCACCCGTCACTCCCTCGAGTCTGCCAGGAAGTACCTACCCATATCGACGGAAAAATAACGGACGGACATCGACCGGCACCGCTAAATCATTTACCGCCGTTTGGCCAATCGTGCATAATATTTACATGTACTTATATCGTATTTATGCAGTTGAGATAACTTGACCTTTATTTTCTACATTGTACAGACGCTGGTTAGGTTACCTCTACTCCGGTTGAGTTTATTAACAATATACGTCGGTAAACACGGACGACCAACTTATATATACGTACAATATATACAAGTATACACACGCACGTTTGGTACGACGGCGGTGATAGTATATATTATAAGGAACTTGCCCCAACCCTTCCCGTTCCCGAGTGTACAATAAACTCGCTGCGGACGCTTTCCAAAATCCAAAATCCGTCTTAATGCTTCTCCGTGTATATAGGATTACACCCGTCGCCGTTCGTGAATAAATCTCAATTTTTTTATACTTAGACCCCAAATAAATAAAAAAAAAAAAAAAAAAAAAAAAACCCCCACTAAAATACAAAAAAAAAAAAAAAAAATAAAAAATAAAAAACCACGGAGAATCCTTCCCCGCAGTCCCGTCCACCTCTTTGCCATCCGGCTCGCTATATAATTTCTTCGTATATATACGCGTCTATTAATCAACTTGTCCCTAAATATACGTCAGTGGCAGAATTCGGGATGCAGATTAAAACTGTTTCGCTTTTAATACCCGAGAGTTAAGCTCGTACAAGAGCGATAGAATTAATTTGAAAATAATTCAGCACCTCTGCGGCTCTGGAAAAACGGATCATCGTCGTCCGGCGCGCTGCACAGTATAGGTACTTTCCCGCGAACGTAACAAAAGTGAAAACGAAAATATCTTCGATAAAATCTCAACAAAATACCTAACGAAAATATCGATAGGCGTACGTACCTATTATGTATATAGTATACAGGTATATACATATATATATATATGTATATAGTATACAGGTATATACATATATATATATATGGATATAGGAATAGTGTTTATAGGTATATATATGTTTATACGGATAATGTGTCAATCTGCAGGTTGTCAATTTCGTTCAAACTTTATCAATATATAGTAGTGATGTTACGAACCCAGATTTTTGAGGTCGAACCGAACCCGAACCGGACTTTTTGAAATTTTAACGAATCCGAACCCAACCGAACTTCCAATTTTTTATTCGAATCCGAACCGAACCGAACTATTCAATTAAAATATCGAACCCGAACCGAACTTCATTAAAAAAAAAAACAATACAATAATATAAATTACCATTTTTTATTAATTATGTATATTTGCATAAAAATGTATTAAGTAGGTGCCTCTTAAACATAATTTTAAGTCTAAGTAAAGAAGGATTACACATTTTTCCATTTATTTTTATCGTTTTTCGACTAGTGATGCACAAAGCAAGACCAAGACCAAGACCATGGCAGTCTTGGTCTTGGTCTTGGTCTTGTCTACACAGACTTGGTCTTGGTCTTGGTTTTATTGACTCCCCTAGTGCCCACCCCCTGGCTACGGCACTGAGTGACTCCATAATCTTTGATATAATAATAATTACTGTAATGAGGTCTAGTAGTGGTTAGTTGTTGTCCGTTATACTCAGATAACTAGTAAACCATTTCAATGTATTGTCGTCAAAGCTTAATTCTTTTAACTTTTAAAATTATGAAAATAAAAACATTTTAAATCACTTAACGACTCGTACCACATATTATCACGAGGAGTACGTTACACGGACGCATTTCATTGGTAAAAACGTGATAACGAAAAATTTTTGAAACTGGTTCTGTATATTATTATTATAGTTTAAACACGAGCGTCTCATTGCAGCATAATTTTTGGCTGCGTGCGCGAGCACCTTATCTGTTATCAGTAATATAATGATCACAATATGTTATCTGTTGTTAATACAAATTACAAACTATATAAATCGTGTATTTTTAAATATTATGAACTCGTACCTAAGTAGTAAGTACTAAATACAATAAAATGTTTTATAAATTATACTTTTATAGGTGAATATTGAATATCGTGTAGGTGTATAAGTTTTTTTGAAAAAGCAAAAGAAAATCGTTTTTAAATATTATGAAGTTGTAACTCATAAGTATTAAATACTATATTATTTATTAAGAATAATTGTTTGTTGTTCTTCTTTTTTCCATGACTCAAATTCTATGTTAAATATAAACAAATATGCTTTTAATTATATTATTACTATTTTAATATATTATTTATTATTGTTTTTATTTTTATTTTTTAAATAAACGAAATTAAGATTAATATATTATGTTTTTTTTTTAAATATTATATTCACAACTATTACCCGAGATGTTTGAGAAATCCATTTCTCTGACTTTTTCAACAATTTCATGTTTTTCAAACAAGTGAGTTCTCAATTTTTATAGGAAAATAATGGTTCTTTACATGCATTAGTTTCTTCATTATTTTGGTGGAACTTTTTGGTGTGTGTTGTGTGTATCTAAAGTATTTTGAGTCTTAAAACTTTTGTCGCAAACATTGCATTGAAAATCTTTTGCCACTGTTGCTGTACTGTTATGGATATTCCGTAAGTGTGCATAAAGATTTTTCTTTTGTGTAAACTTTTTATTGCAAATTGAACATTTAATTTCAGATTCCATGTCTCTTGATCAAAAAAAAAAAAAAATTTTGAAAAAAAGCAAAAGAAAAATAATTTAAGATAAATAAATAACTTCTAATTAAATTGAATTAAAATCTTGATCAATAACACTGTCAAAAAATTATTTTGTAAAATAAAATAAGTAATATTATTTTTAGTAGGTTACTGGCTGGTAAGTTCCCAACAACTGTGAAGATTGTGATGACAGTTCATACATTATTACCTACATAATATATGTATATATATATATACAGTGTGTATGTAGTGTCATACTAGGAGGTACCACTAAATATTACCTTAGATTGAAATGGGGGTTTTAGGAGGGTGAAAGGGAGTACCACAATACACATTTTGAGAACATTTCAACTTTTTATACAAAAATGTAAATACTTATGTATAAAATATATTATTTAAATTCAAATTTGGCGGGCTATTGTTATTATCTGTGATAACATCAAGTCATTATCACGGTTGTATATTGTGGGTGATTGTGGTCATTATATTACTGATAACAGATAAGATGCGCGCTAACGCAGCCAAAAATTATGCTGCAATGAGACGCTCGTGTTTAAACTGGTCTTGTAAAATCGGCAGAAAACATTATTTTGGAGTTTTAGTTCATTATGTTGGTATTTTTAATTGACCAATTTAGAAAAATAATTTTTTTTTCATGTTTTCTAAACCACAATAACATTTTCTCTTATATATTTCTATATATCTTATATAGAAATAGATATTATAATAATAATGCACAGTATGCACATTATGAAATTATGCACAGTTGTACAGTGTTTGTTTAAACTATGATTAAGTTTTAATCAACGTTTAAGACATTTGGGTCGTTGTGCAGTGTTTGTTAAGTGTTTAATCACTGATTAAAGGACCGTTAAGTTAATCAACCAAATACGGTCGGTTAAACGGTGATTACTATTTAAACAGAGATTTTTTTTTCCTATTTATTATAAATAGAAAATAGAGATAAGAAACAAATAATAATATTTTTATGTTTTATTTTTAAGTATTTAAGTACATACCTTATACAATGTATGTAAAATAATATATAATATAAATATATATGTAATAAAATAAAACAAACAAAAACAAAAGTGTACGTATTATATTATTGGATCATAAGATTAAATCTAAAACAAATTATCTTATAAATATAAATAAATAATTCGGAAAGTGTTAGGAACTTCATTATTGGTAATTAGGTAACTTATGGCATTAGTTTCTTTTCCCTTTCTTTTTAAAGTTGTAAAATTTCGTTTGTTAATTTTAAATTTTTCATTTCAATTTGATGTTTTTCTACCATAATTTTTATTTTTTTTCGCATTAAATTAATTTTTAGTTTATGTATATACATACTTCATAACATATTATAAAAGAGTTTGGAAAAATTACTTCAAAATGTCAATAATCTTAAGTGGTTTTTATATTTGGGACGTGTATTGCTAAGCCGAAGCACTTAGCCCCTTTCGCCAATTTTCATATGCAGTAACCAAGGTTTTTTCTAAGGGTAACGCATTTATTTCTTGCACAGAGTCTCGCAAAGCATAGCGCCAGTACTGGGTGAAGTCGTTGAAATTACTCTGAAGTCAGATAGAATTCTAGTGGAAGTCGGATAGAAGTCACTGAAGTCAATAAAAAAACTTTAACTTAAAGATTTAAGAAAGTTTTTTTTGAATTTTTGTAGTAAAAAAAAAAAAAAAAAAAAACGAAACGTAAATCATAAATATGCGATTAACGCATATATTTTAAAACACGCAGAACCAAAGCCAAGGCCAAAATGAACATTAAGTCAAGTGGTTTAGTACCGGGAGAAGTTGGTCAGTAATGCCGGTTAAAACATAAAAAAAGAAAAAAAAGTTAAGTGTTTATGAACATTTATGTTTTAGGGATACATTTTTAATTAATATTTTAAAATTCACAAATTTTGCGTCCCCCTTAGCTGTAATTCCTAAGGAAAAGTGAACAAATATTACAATAAATTAATATAAAATTGAGAAATAAAAAAAAAAAAAACATTAGCGTGTTCATATTTAAACTATTTTAAAAATATGTAACAAAATATATTATTATCTTGACTGTTCACCACAGAGTGTTTTATTATTGTTGACCCTGATTGATTTTGGAAATTTAATAACTAACGTTTTACTGAATTAAAAATGTAGTTTTTGTTATGTTTAATTATCTAGATTATTAAAATTACACCAGAAATGAATTTATTTAATTTGTACTATGCGCGCCGGTATGGTATTTCACTATAAAGCGGCAGATATTTTAGATTTACATTATTTGAGTCGTGAAGACCATATATAAAAAATAATTCGAAAAAAATACAACAAATATTATGGGTTGCAACCGGATTCGAACTCGGAAACATACAACGTCAAGCGCTGCGTAATCCGGTTAGACTGCGGTATAAAAAATAAGAGTCATGAAATTGACCGTAATACTGTAAAAATTAAAATTGCCCTTATTTCGAAAATAAATTATGACTTCATCATAATTATTTAAGCGCCTATGTAAAAAGTCTTTGAAATTTATTTTAGGTCGTTGAAGTCTATTTAATGTTAGATAGAAGTCGCGTAGACGAAGTCGTGTAGTAAGTCATATCAAATTTAAGTCATGAGTATATGATTTTGGTTCGCGATTAGCCCTCTGGTATTTTCACACCAAAATTAGCTTGTAATATACCTAGTTACTTTATAAACCGGTTTCAACAGTTTTGCGTAATCATATTTTCTTAAACAAAAATTACACAAAGGAAAAAAATGATACTTAAACTAGTTAAATTAGTTTTAAATAATGTCGAATTTTTATTTCGGTTAAAATTGCTTAAAAATAGCCTATACAGAACCCATTAAATAACGAGTGAGTAACGTTATCGTCAAGTGACTCAAGTCTTAAACATTTTTATTGTCGATTATTATTGGTATTTTAGGTATATTTTTATAATATTATAGGTCGGTTAAAATGTATCAATATTATAATATAGGTTATATAATTGGTTCAATACAATAGGCAATGTTGTAGACAGTTATTTATTTAATCTATACATAGATGGATAAGATCATTTATTATTTTAACTATCGGTATTGTTGTAGTAATTACTTAGAATATAAGTAATCGTGATAATTTACGGAATTAGTATTTATACTAATTTCGTTTTTCGATGATCAATCAACTGGCGTCATTAGTCTCTATTAACGCAATCACTAATCAAATTCACAAAAAAGTCGGCTTTTACATCTTGCACAGTAATAAATACGCGTTCGTATTATTCCGCTAATTGATTTCACCGATTGATTTTAATAATCATTTGCAATGTTGTTTTTTCTTCAATTAAATTAATTGATGAAATACGCGAATTTTTTATTTAGACTTATTGTTAGAAGTTACAGAACGTCCTATATACTATCATGTCGGTAATTTGTATTTAAATGATAATATATATATATATGACATTCCATTTATTAATTAAATTTATTTTCGATCAGAAAAAGATCGAAAAACTGAGCTATCCAGTTTAGTCGATAGCTTCAGTGTATTAGAGGTTGGCAGACAAATGTCCAATAAACGATAAAAACAAAAATTCAACGATAACCTATGCCGACAACATAGTATTAATTTGTCGCGAAAATAATGAAATAACCTATACAATAATTCTAATACAAAAATATATAGATGAATTCAATGTAATTAATTGATATTTGATACATATGTATGGATGCCTATATTATAATTTGAGGGCTTAGAAATAAAAGGTTATAAATCTAAGGCCGAAATGCTGATATACCTGAATTGGGTATGTTTTCAAATTTTTCGAAGAAAATATTTCATTATAGTTTTAATACTTTCTCGATTTGAATCGATTTAAAATCCTTTAAATATCTGTAATTCGTTCAGAACGATGTAAATTTATAGTTCATTTCAATCCTAATATATGGCCTATAAAAAGTACTTTTAAATAAATTGATGATCTAGAATCTAACTTTTGGTTCTGAGTTAACGAATTGTTATTATGCGGTATATAACGCTAATTACACCACCTTATTATATAGCAAAGGTACGAAGGAATTAGGAAGTTTTGAAATGAAACCGAAAGTCAAGTTATAGGTTAGGTTCACTGACCATAGCACATTTTGGCCGACCGATTTCAAAGGTACATAGTTTTTTTTTTTTGAAAATGGTTTGCAATAATTTCCAACAACAATAAAATAATCTACAAAAATATTTGACACATTTCAAATTGGTCGTATATAGTTGAGTGCCATTAACGTATATGAATGTAGTATCTCGGACATATCTTTAATTATTAAAATTATTCATTTTAAATACATAAAACTGATAACATAAAGCTCGGCACAAAATTGGGAAAATATATTTGTCGGAGCTGCAGATTGCACATTTGATTAAATTCGTTAAACATAAAAATTACAGCAACAATACATATTTATGGTATGATTATTGATAATTTATCAATAATAAATTAAAAATTATGATAGGAAATTGTTTAATATTTTAATAATTGTTAATAAAATTAATTTATTTTCATTTTTTTAAAGTGAAATCAAATTGAAACAGAATATTATATTATATATTACCAACATACCTATAGTTAGGGACCGCGAAACCAATGTACAAATTAACTTAATAGTAAGATAAAACTGTATGCTTTGAAAAGTCAGATTTCTATTCCAAAAAAATTCATCGATTTTTCTACTAGGGATCGATCGAGACAATTATAAGAAAACGTTTTGGGCGTTTTATTTGTCATTAAACATTGATCATATTTCAGTCTTTAATGTTAAAGAAAATGCTTTGATCAAACACTAGAAGACCGGTTGAACAATACAAATCTGTTTTAAAATGTAATATCTGACTTTATATAGTTCGACTATTTTATCTAGCGTTTATGTTGATTTTAAACAAACACCATGATTACACAGCAATAAAAAATGGTACTGGCACAGGAATATTTTTAAATTACTTTTTAAAATATATTTAAATATTTTTAAATTGTTGAATTTTAATATTACTTACAATGTCTTAAAAATTGTCCATATAGTTCCCCTTAAAAAGTGTGTGACTACATTTAGCGCTTCTTAAACATCAACATTAAACTGTACTTTATTATTTAATGATATAAAAAAACCGAATAATTTTTAAAAATAAATCGTCGAATTCATAAAATTTGAATTACTTAATATCGTATACTACATATTATATTTAGTAATTTTTTAGTATTTTAGAGTTTATTTTAGATTTCATATTTTAAAAAAAATAGTATTTTTTCAATTTTTAATATCGGTTAATTTACATAGATTACATAAAATATCAACTTGGTGCTAACTTTCAAATTATAAATCAAAACATATTTACTGTTTATATAGCTAAGATTAGTTTTAATAAAATAATAAAATATGGATAATATTAATAACAGTAGAGGATTTTGGAGTCGATTTTTTTAGGAGGGGAATCAGTTTCAAAAATTTGTAAAAATAAGTAAAAAAAAAAAAAAAATTTTACTATTTACTATCGCTATCGGATAGAATACTCTCGTTAGATGTATTGCATTTGAAGGGTCCAGTGCAAGAACCCGGTATCTTCATTTTTTGAAATTATTCAGGAGGCCCAAAAAACTAAATAATTAAATTTCTAATGAATTCCAATAAATTTTCTAAAAAAATTTAAATTTCCCATATGAAATACTATCTAAACATAAACATAAGATTTACATTTTATATAATTTTAAGTACATTTTTTAATAAAAACAAAGAAAAAAAAAACTGGAGATACTTGGTTATTGCACCGAAACGAACAAATTTTGTTTTTCTATATTTTATTTTTATAAAATTTTATGGTGATAATGTAATCATAAATAACACAAACCGGCTAAGCATTATGGCTATGAATTATAGTTATGT